>QVIE01001138.1:0-41350 GCA_013387415.1 Panellus pusillus
ATTCTGGCGCGCTGATCTGACTGGGGTGGGCGGGTGTGTTCTTGTCATGGCTGCCAGACACCTGTTCCTCTTCCCATTTGCGGGAGGAGAGGATGAAGCGCGCGGTGAGGAGGCATGAGAGTCTGGTACCATTATCGATTGATTGTAAGTGGAGCTGAATGGAGGATGCAAAGATCACTGACGGCAGTGTAAACGCGTTGGGAAGGCGCTGAAAGAATCCCGGCTGCAGAACAAGTTCAGAATCTTAAACTCGAAAATGAAAAGCATCACATACTGGAGCTTTCTGTGATTCACTGAGTCACTCGTGGAAGATCAAGTTGGGATGGTGAAAAAGACTGACGTAGTTCAGAATCACAGCGGCGGTCGTGAAGATTGAAATCGTGCTTCGAAGTATATTCAGAAGTGATCTGACACTAAAGGGCAAATATAAACCTACGAGAAATACAATATCCCTGAAATAAACATGTAATCAGAGGTGAGAAAGCTGAGAATATTGAGAGAAGGGATAGCTACCTTGCTCAAACATGATAAAAAAGATGCTCTGGCGTTGTTGGATACCCTCCCGTCTTGAACGCCACCACGCTTCTCACGATCGTGAGGAACGCTGATGAGGATTCGAAGATGACCATGAGTATGGACAGCATTTCGGGAGCTGCGGTCAAAGATGCATTTAGCTTTAACCCGCCGGGCAGAAATTTGGAACTTGATTCACCACTGGAATCAAACGGCAACCCGTGAGATATCAGCCGTCTCGTGAGGAGGACGGGAATCAATCAGCTCCACATACATGGGAAGGCTTGATGATCCTACGCAACGCAGCCCGGGAACGTGCGTCTGCGCAAAAGATATCTTCAGGATCCGCCACAAATGGAATGTAAGCAAGACAGAAGAAATACGTACAATATCGAGGGTCACGCAAGCGGAGCCCACCACGCCCATGTAAGCCAGAATCCAGGCATTCTTCCCGTAGACTGCATACGTACGCATGGTGAACACCGCTCCAGGGATTGTCAGCGTACGGATATTCTGATAGCTTGGAAGATTTCACCGATGACGCAGCGCGGCCAATTACGCTCAGTGCACCCACTATCTTGTACCATACGTTGCACCTGTGCGCATAGAAATAAGTAAGATTGCAAGATCTCCACAGCCGAGCGCACTGGTCGGGTTTGAGCTTTGTACACGTTGCTGAGTGAATCGGCTTCTCACCGTTGAACCAAGCTTATCCGCTATTGCGAGCAGGTAGAGCACATTTGCGATCAGTGCATAGCGGCAGCCGATGTACAGGGCGGTCGAGAGGCGAAATCGTTGCCCCCAAATGTACTTGACCTCCTTGGGAAAGTCAAGGCATAGTCGTAATATAGGAAGGCTTGTGTCATGTCATTTGATTAGCACACATTGAAACCGCCAGGGGAAGTTCACGGAAACGCACCGAGACTGGAGTATTGGAGCCGAAATTGTAAAAAGCTTCGAGGCATCAGTTATAAACTTCGGCCTACTTTAACAAAATGCGTACTGAGTGGTTGCAGCTGTGATCAGTTTGGACGACATGAGGAAGGTAGGATAGGATGTGCACCAGTAGAAGCTTGGTATAAAAGTGTAAGCCTGAGAATCATCTTACTTCTTGTGGAGAACGGGAGGGTTCATACCAATCCATCAAGAACCCATAGGCAGTGCCGATGAAACGGGGGATAGAGATTGAGGTTGTGGATGTGATTCACCGCTCTGCTTTACGAGATTGACCTGCTGATTCGCTAGATATAGAGCTGGCTCTCCGAAAATATCGATGGGGTGGTACCTTGGGATTCCGGATCGCGTCATCGAAATTAACCATGGCTGCACGACAACAGCGCTGGAAGGTCGGGTTATACAGAGCAGGACGGGTTCTTGGTGGATACAACACTTTAGCCTGAGATTCCAGAAGCGAGCATCGCTACATCAAAAGGAGTTACATTATCGCCGAGTCTGAAGATAGGCTGTGAACGTGAGAAGCGTTGCGGCACATCGTCCGTGAGGTTGCAAATACTGTGCTGATAGACCCGCGCTGTGAGCGCGGGGGTTACTAGCCGCACAATCAGTAAAATGATCCGTCAAATACCCCAGAAGATGGTGCCGCTCGCAAACCACAATGCGTAGCTTCAATTAGCATTGTTCTTGCGCGACTGCAATACCTTCGTCGGTCATACAAATTTCTTGGTTCAGCACATATAAAGAAAACAGAAAGAACACTTCCGATTCATGGACTCGACCCCGGAACCTGCGCTACACCACGACGCATACAGGTAAATCGATTGGTTTTTCGCAGGCCGGTATCTAGTTCGGCGTTTCCAACGATTGCCTGGGGTTTTCGGCATTGATTGTCTGACTCCTCAAAGGAGATCTAGACAAAGACTTGAGCATAAGCGATGTCGAAAAGTGAATTTGAGTGCAGAGGTACAGCCTTGAACACGTAGACGAGAGGAAAAAAATCTGTTGTACTGTGAGGCAAAGATGAAAATACAGGACCACTCCCAGATCGTTGCGCATAGTATTGCAGAGACCAAAGAAGTGAGGAGATATGCAAATCATGACGAGTGTGCAGAAACCGCCGTGTTGCGTATGATCGTATCTGGCAATTGCGGACTCACCGAAAAGGAGCCCTGGCGCGACATCTGAGAGTGAATAGAGGAAAGGGTCAAGTTAGGTCCAACAGAGTTGCACATCTGTCTTCTTCACGGGAGGTGAGAGGTGGGAGGTGCCAGTCGGACGAATACGAGATGAGGGTGGAAGACAAGATTTGGACAAGACCGCCGCTGATGGGCCCGTCCGAAGTGATCGGATGATGATCCGTGATGCGGACAGTACCGCGTTGTTTCCTTCCACTGGCAGCCAACCTCCCTCAGCAGTGTTTTCCAATTTGAGGCGATGTCAGTGGATCGATTGCCAGTGAATCAAGTTTTTGGCCCCGAGGGAGCACGGGTCGGCCGGTTGGAAAAATTGCGAGTCTGACTGGCTCGCTGATCGACGGATGATGCTAGCCTAGACTCAATACGTCACTCGACGGTCTGCAAGCATGTCAAGATGCTCCACGTCGACTCATAGATTCCGTGCGACCTGCACTTATTTCATTCTTCTTCGTATCTGGCAAGTACAGCGGACTCACTGACTCGGAATAAGTAGGCCAAAGCAGATCGCTTCAAGTTGACTCTTCCAATGAAGACAAGGAAATAAAATCTGAGTCCAGGATGAACAGGAACCTGATGACGAGCGTATGACGCATCCGAATCCACAGACCGACAACCTATAAAACGACACCCACTTACAACCTCCCATTCATACCCAACTACTGCCATCATGTCTGGAATCATGGACAAAATTGTGAATAAGGCAGAAGGAGCGGCGGACAACAAGCTGCAGCAGGAAGCGCAGCCGGGCGATGGTGTTGAGCGTGCCGCCGACAGCGGCGCAAACCAACGTACGTCTCTTTTTCTCTGCTTGTTTTCAACTGCCGACGCACCGTGCCACACAGAACTCGACCAAGCTGCTAATGACATCGGCGTTCCGCAGCAGGACGATAACATGATCAATGAGGTTGCCGACCGCAAGGTCAACCAGGACATTCCTTTCGGCAATAATTAGTTTGGGAGGAACACGAGTACAGGACCCTAATTAATGTACTGGCTATCATTCTTGAACTTCGTTTCACGGGAGCATGCCAAAGATACATCACGGCATGTGGCCCATGCCGGCAACATGCCGCCGTCAGTAGCAGTGAAGAACACGGCGGATCGAACACGGGCCTTCGATTTGGCGACGGCGAACCGTGGGAAGTTCGGAATGCCGCTGGCTCGTACTCTCATGTGTCAAGATCCGGATCGGCCGAAAGTTCTTACCGCCCCTCGATCTTCACCTCGCTGTGAAGGGGTTCGAGAAACAGATAGAGGACACTCCCTGTAAATCCGGTTGTCGTGGCACTGTATACGTCTGGTCAGATTACTAGTAATGCAAACAATTTCGGTTCTAACTAAATCACAACAAAAGCCCGGTGAATAACAGTGAATACACAGGGTCTCAGCGTTACAAATCATTGTTTAGTACCCCTCAGAGCGAATACCCCAGTCGGCGTATTGAGTAGCGGGGATGAGAGCTGACTCGGCGTCAGCCCAATCTCCATGCCGCTCATAAAAAAGTGAGATAAAAAAAGTGAGGTTCCTCATGGGCTGCGCCGCCTGCGCGGTGACTTTGGCGAATTTCGTAACGCGGTTTACCTTTTCCTTGGAGGCCGTACCGGTAGATCGCCGAGGGGAAGACAACATTTGCGTGCCGGATCCTCAGGGCGCTCGTGCCAGCGGAGTTCAGGCTTATGGAATGGAATCTGAAGGACCTGGCGAAGACGCCCCGGCCCCCAGGTGACTAGAGCGCTATGTGAAGGGTGTAGGTGATATTGCCCTCAAGCGCTGTCGTCAACGTCACCGTAGGTGAGCACATTCGGGAATAATCAATAGAAGAGCCGTTTAGCGGCGCAAAGGAGACCCCAAGAATGTGCTGGGCGATGATTCCCCTTGAGGAAAGACGAGGTGAAGTTAGAACCGTATTCAAATATGCATATACTCTGACATGAGGTTCTGCATAGAGGTTAGCACGACACGGTGTTTTCGGTGAGCTCTTGAGTCCGAAACCGAGTACACCGTCGACTTCCGCGAAATCGCTGGAGCTCATCGCCAGGCCAATAGACTTCTGGAGAGGGTGTCGGTATATTTGATGCCACTGGTCTAATATTTGTCCATGAGCAAGAATGTAAATAACTAATCCCAAGACTCACGAGAATTCACGGGAGCCGTACGATGCCGTTCAGCTTCCGCACGCAGGGATTTTGGAGTGCCTGTGTGCATGTATAGCCCTACAAAAACGCATGTTTGTCGTACTGAATCAACCCGCTGATCTGATTTGGGACCCTTATTTTCCGTCGCTCTTGCGGGTGGATGATCAATATTCACATGTAGTTCCCAGTTGCATGCTCGAGCCAGCATCACGAAAGAAATCGCCAGCATGACGATCGGCACGTTTGCTGTGCACACGCTGTAGCCACATTCTCGTGACTTGTGAAGGCTTCAGATGGTGTCTGTAGCGACACGCGACATTCGTACGAACCGCAAGCTTGGCCAGTGGCATCTTGGGTAGCCTTCAGGCTGATGACACCAACGGCTTCAGCACAGTCGGCAATTTTAGAATCCAACGTGATGTCTTGAGATATAAGCAAGCGGTAATGTATGGTCTTTACGCTGCTGAAAGAATAACAATGTGACTCGTTTCTCTGCACAGTCGAGCCCGGCCTTGACCGTTCTAAGACTAAGTTCTTTTCCTGTTGCGTGGGTGCGGTTTAGGACGCTTGGAATTCTTCTTTTCCTGAGCCACCATACATATCATAAACTAGATGAATTGAATGTTGCAACATCGAGTGTGAACACGTGAACAACGTTGCATCTTGCGGTTTCGAACCGTGGGAAGATCAGTTAGGAATATGTGCATGCCAATGTCGGCTTTAAGCCACTGTCAATGTACTGTCGGTGTATAAGGGCTCATCTCTTTTCCATTTCCTTTGCGACAAAAAAAAGTCAGTTTGCCTGACGTCGATGTCAACCAAGTAAGATTCAAGTTGAAGTCGTTCCATTGATTCCCTATTCTATGAAGGACTCAAACACAGAGACAGCAATGTCTTCGGCGCTCATTTGTAACTGAGCGTCATGGCGACGAGGTTTCGAGTTCCGTTGGAAAACTACGCTCACTGAGGCTTAATGAAATATTTTGCGAGTACTTGATCCGCGAAGAGCTGGATGTTTGTTTTGAACTGATGGCCGCGCGTTAGCCCAGAGAGCTCATACCAGGCACTCGGAGATCGAGCGGCCAACTAACTGGGTCATGCAGACAAGTATGCGTGTTTACCGGGCTGCGAACAATTCTCCGTATCCAGTATTTCGTCGTCGTGTACTTTCTATTTGCGTACACCGGCCAGTAATTCTGATAGTGCATCCTGCGATGCTCTTTTACATACCTCCGGAGCTCCAGCCCACTCCTTGTAAGTCTATATTTTCACATGAGGGCCTTTCAGCGCCGAGGCGCTGATAACGTGACAATCTTATGGGATGAATGAGTAGTTGAGAGGTACTTCATCGAGAATGGAGACAACCAGGTACAGTGGGGGACTGGATATACGCCTCGGGTCTTTGAACCGAAGTAGTTTGCTTGTTCCTTGCGAATGATTTTCTTCCGGCCGGCGGACACGGGACGAGCGCGCGGTAGATGTCGAATAACCGTGATAAGCATACCAACGTGTTTCGGCTGACCTCGAGCTCAAGGGCTGTCACGGAAGCGGTGAGAAAGAGGTCTGTGCTGATTATCTCGGCGTCGTTAAATGACCAACTGGCGGGTCGGCCTGTGGATACACCTGTTAGACTAAGATAACATGTTTTCAACATTACGTACCATCGCTTAGCGCGGGGAAGGTCCGCCGTTTTTGGAGATCCAGGAGTTGTTATTCACTCCAGACCGGCCCAGGGGGGCGTCATGAGTGCCAGAGCTCGGGGAAGTGCTGGACTGGGCAAAGACTCTGGGTGGAAGTGTTGCAAACCGGGCAGCTTGCTACAGAGAATGGCAATTTCTAGAACCTTATTCTGAGGTCCAGATGTTGAATATGTTGATAATATGTTAATAGCATGCTGAAAACAACTGCATTGCTGAACATCTAGCTCTCAACGTACTTAGTCCTAATCAGACAAAAACGGGGCACAGAGCCCATAGATCAGCAGTTTCAGTTGATAAGGAGAGTCACAGTCGAACTATGCGCGCGCTCCGTCGTTTCTAAGGATGCTGGCTACCGGTTGTAAAACAAGTCCGGAATCCGATCTCTATGATTAGATTGAGTACCAACATCGTGTAGTATATCATGCCTGAAATTGATGTTGTCTACTGGTCTGGCGGCATGACGCATGTCACTATTGATCTACAAGCGTCGACTTCTGGCACGGCGATAAAAATCCTTGCCACTTTCGGAAAATGAGACGGCGATCAGGAACCGAACAATTTGTTACCCCGTGTTACCGCTGAAGCTGGGTTTAGCGCTTACAATCGAAACACCGGCTTACTCTCCTATCCGCAGCGCACTGGAAGCACTTTCGGCCGACGTGACTCAGTCGGAAACTCTTGGGTCAGCCAGCTGCAGGGACAGATTGAAAACCCCGGTTCTGGAAGCATCGTCCGCAAAAGACTCTCGGAACACCGTGAACGGGGACGTGCGGAAACGCTGTCTAAAACCATTTGTCGATAAAAATTTACTCGCCGAAGAGATTCAGTACTGTGCCTTGTGACCCCAGACATGCGCCAGGAGTACAAAGTTGCCTCAGTCTGGAAGACATGGCTGTATCAGTGTTTTGAAAATGCCGAAGTGATCGGCAGGTAATTCAGTGGGTGTGGTCCTAGCCGTTACCGGCCGCTCGCTTCCTATTGTTCCACCCTGAGACTATCGCTGCCGGGCGAGGCTTGAGGCCAGGGACTGAACACGCACAGTGTCTTGCTATTTTTCGCCCCTTTGCTCGCACGGGCCCCGCGATTTCGTGACAACGAACCGCCCTTGGCTACTACTTAGTAGAACAAACCATGCCCCCGATTCTTGCGAATTTTGTCCCACTGTCGCATTTTGTTTTGAGACCAATGTTCGTCCCACATTACTTCGCTCATAAATTTCGTCTGTTCGACTGGAATCAGCGCCATTTCCGTCCTTTTCGTTTTATTATTACTGCAGTTCTAAGTACTTCCTGCTGCCCTTCTTCGTGTTCAGGTGACAAACGTCTTTCTTGTATTAAAATCATATTAAGATAGAACACAAAAATACGGACCATTCAATCATGAGCATAAAAGAAATGACATCAGAGAGACGGCCTTCAACTCTTCCTTTGCTTCTCCCGCGGTCTGATTTTGTCATTTCGCAATGCCAGGGGCCGAGGCTTCCCGTTAGTCCTTTCGTACACTCCGCATGCGTTGCACAGTTGCTGCCCTGATTTACTCCGCCTCCAAGTAGACGTCCTACGCGTACGCAAAGAGTTCGATCAGCCATGAAACCTGGTGTACAAACAAGCCTGAGACACACCGTCTGGTCCCGCAGTTTGTACATTCGGGCCCAGCGTATTCTCCCTCCGAGTCCGCAGCATTTGGCTCCTCATTGTCTACGTCAATGAGCGTCTGCGGCCGGTGTTGCTGTCTTTGGATAAGATACAGTCCGCACGCGTTGCAGAGTGGATTGGACGTCTGGGGATCGCGACGCCATACCGGTGTCGAAGTTGTACGGCAATTCGCACATCGTTTAAGCCCATTGACCGTGTCCTGCGTAGACGCTTCCGGAATCTGGATTTGAGTAGGTGCGGCGGCAGGGGGTGGCGGTCCGGAATAAGAGTGGGAGTGGCTGTGGCGATGACCCGAGGCAACTTGGTAACCGCCAGATGATGGAAGCGCCGGCGTCTGATATCGGGTGGGAGGATACGCGGCTGGCGTACGACTTCGCTGAGGAAGATGTGGTGGTACTGCCTGGTTATAATTCATGTGCGGGGGAAGAGCTGGCTCTGGATGGTATCGTGCGGAAGAGTAGGGGGCAGGTGTACGACTTCGTTGCATAGCATACGACGGTTCAATTTGAGTGTAATCCATGAGTGCCCGGGGTTCATCGCAGGAATCTGGGGTGCATTATTGGGGTAGTCAGACGGGTAAGCCGTCGCTGGATCAAACTGGGCTGCATGCCATGGTGTCAGTATCCTTAGAATCAGAGCGAGATCAAGTTTAAAATCAACGTACACCAGTTATAAGGGGCTGGCTGACCCCACTGCCCAGTAGCAGAACTCGCTGTGTGTGAGATGCTGTAACGTCGATTGTGCTCCTTCGCTGCATAATTGTCCGTGGAACGTGGGTAGCTCATGATGTCGAGGCGTGAGCATCACGCACGGCCTTTTAAAGATCGCGCAAACGTCAAGTCGCCAAATCTATCCAGTGGTTTTTCGGACGTCCTTGTATAGCCTTTCACGCGAGGGAGTGTGTCCGTTGCCGTGCGCGTGGAATCGGTCCCGGGAGTCTATGCAGCCCACAGTGACCACCGTTCAGATAACCCAGTGGAATAAAACGGGAATACGGTTTCAGAGAGCAAAGTCGGAAGTACCATTATGGCCATGGAGCATGTCACGTTGGCGTGTACGTGTCGTCGCATACCTACGCGATGCATGGTGCTGCATGGCGCCTCTGTTGTCACTTATTTCAAGTTCCCGGCCCGACGATTAGTGAGGGTTTGACAATTGTCGACAGCTGTCAGATGAATGCCACGGATCTCTCCGCACGCAGATCGTTCAAAACACTCATACAGGGTGCGTTGAAACTCCCGACACCCACGCCGGAAATGACCCCGAATCGCTCGAATTTTGATTTTTTTTTATCGCCTTATATAGTATCCATGATCATCGATCATCTACCGACGTCCCGCCCGATCACGATATCCGCTTCAAGTCTGTTTGCCGCGGCCGACCGCAAGAAGATTACAATCAAAATCTCACAGCCCAATTGTTCGACTTTAGCCATGGGGAATAACAGGCAACGGGTGTCAGGATCCTGACTGCAAATTATGCTGAGACCGCTACCCAAGGCCTACCCAGCTAGCGTAAAAAATCTATGGCGCTCGAAGATTGGATGCGTACGCGGGAAATGCATCGGAATTTCCGGGATACCTTACCTTACCGGAGAGCTGGTAGGAGAACCGCCGGCGGGGTTACGTCTGAATGCGACACTTGCCCTCAAGAACTATCCAGCGACAAGTGGAGAAGAAAGGGCCGTACCCAAGCTGGAATGTCAAGTCCAATGCACCTATTCACAAAATGCTGAGTATCTCAACGCGGTAAGTCGAACGGGTATCAAAAAAGGACGGTGATCGACGGAAACTGCTGGAGCAAAAACGATTCCGGTGGGGATGTTATAAAAAATCCCTCCGATTACATTCCTCGCTCCAACGGTGATTCACTATCAGCTGATGCGTTCGAGTATTTGATATCCCGTACAATAACTACTTCGACAGAAAGCACCAGGTAGGTAGGCAGGTAGTATATCTTGTTTTCTCAGGTCCGTTCTTCTCAAATAAAAACAACAGCAATATATTTTGGGTGTGGAAGGGCGGCACTAGGCACCTTGCGCCTTGGGAATCAATACTCTGTTTCATTCCAACAACAGCTGCAAACCCACACAGTTAATTTTGCTTTGCCCTCATGATGAATAGATGTCGGATAGTGCCGAAGTGAAGTGCGGGAACACAACACTCACCGCTCTCTCGTGACAACGTTTACCAGAGCAAGACGGCGGCGGCGGGCCTTTATCAGACACGACCTGCACACGGGACATATTTAGTATGCTGAGAGCAAACCAATTGCCCATGAAAACTGACAGACGCGGTGAGAAGACCAAAAGAAAAGCGCGTGGGCAGCAAATTCAACGGGAGCGCAAACCAGTCGATGGATACGATCAATGGTTCATGCTTGTTCCACGATGCTCCCGTTGACGAATAGCAATGCATTGAAACTCACCGCATGTATGAAGTAAGCCCGAAAGGTTGGAGTGGGACTGCAACCCACTGAATTCTTTGTCGCCAAGGTTCTTGATGGGATCAGATTTTAAACGCCGAAAAGCCTGAGCTTTCGTTGAACTTGAGTGCGTGTACTTACCTTAAATGTACAGTGGTATTCCTCTTTCGTCTGAGGAATTGTGACTAGGCCGACTGCCCGGTAGGCCAGTTCACATCAGCCGCAGGGGAACGGCTTGTCATGAGGCCGGTCCCGCTGTCGGATGCAAATCAAGCCGAGGCTGTTCCGTGCGTGATACTCTCAGGCTAGGTTAGCTTTTCCTTTGCTTGGGAGTCCCGTCCACGTCACGCCCCAAATGAGCTGGCCCGGCTCAAAATTCAACAGGTATACATTCCGTAAGTAGGAGAACTCTGGGATCACCGCCGGGATTGATAGACATCTTAACGACAAGGAACGCGCGCTTACTATCCAGTGTCTCCTTCGGGACCGTGCCGAGTATAATACTATCCTATCCTGTCTCCCAGCGTCGCGGTCACTGGCTTGAATTCGTCTATGGATAGCTAAACGACTGCCCTTTCGGTTGCCATGCACTGTGGTCGTTTGAACAATATGAATAAGTAGAGGATGCTATCGACATTCACATTCTTGTCTGGCGCAGATTAAGCCTGTCATTCATCGACCGAGACGGATCTGCTACGGTTTCGAGTATTCAAGGCAACATAGTTGAACTCTATGAAGACACCGACAGAATGATGTATTATGAAACTGATGAACAAGATTACAAGTCTAAGACCGGTAGCATCGTACTCCCGTGATTGGCAACTTCTTGTTCAGATCCTAGTATGTAGTCTTCCCGCCTGCAGCTCCGTCACTTTAATTTTCTGCTCCGCCCCGTGCTGCGGCAGGCGCTTAGGTGTCCCGACAGTTTACGTTCCCGTGCCCCCGCACCCTATTCGTGACCATTGATCAGCGGCGAAGATGACTGGAGGAAATCCCAGGTCCAATGCCTTTGGAGGAGATCCTTATAGTTTCGAGAGTCTTAGGCGGAAATATGCTCTTTTTTTCTACAGTACCTGATCAGCCCTTGTTCCCATGATTCTAATGCGCGCACAAAAAAAACGCGTAATTCCTTGTCAGATTGTATGGCAGCCGATTCTGATTTCTCACTTGCCTGCGCCGTTTCTGCACCATCTTATCAATAGTATCCGAAAAAAGATGGGAAACCGAACACCCGCTAGAATGCTTCCATTGATTCAGATGTTCAAATGAATGACTTCACGGCGCCTATCCTTTTTTCCTACCACCGCCGCGATAAAATCTGTATTATGAGGCACACACTACTTACATGCGTGCGTCAAGATGTATTAATTTTCACAAAAGCGGGAGAAGGAGCTCGCTGGAAAGAGCCGACGGAGCCTATGAACTCGCCTCGCTTCAAATCAGGGTTTCCCCCTGAGAACCCCCTGATTCAAGCATCAGACTTCGTACCATCAAAAGGGGGTTGTGGCCATGGGATATGAAAAGTTGTTCGCCCTGAGACCGTTAAGTGCCAAATACACGGATTGGAGTTGTAAAACCACAAAAGGTCAGGGTGACCAACACTGCCTAGCATTTCCAGAAGTGGATGTGGATGCAGATCAAATGTGGAGTGGATGTAGCTCGTCGATAATCCAACTGAACAGTGGAGGTGACAGTGAACTGGCACGCCACTGGACGGAGAATGTCTTGTACAACTGAACAATGGTACAGAATTAGCCGACTCCGACGGTTTCCCGGAGATTGGAAGAGAAGGTCGCTTAAGACTTCGCCTTAGAAGAAAAAGGTTTCGAAGTTCATCTTTGTATAGGATGTGTCGTCTGCGTTGTCCTTGGTGCCATCTAGTGGGTCAAAATGCTCATCCTCTATGAAGCTGCAAGAGCATATACAAGCTCACTTGAAGTTAAGTCGTATTTCATGCAATCATTGGCGTCTGAAGCAACGGAAAGCTAAGAAACAAGGCAGCTAGATGCTGGCTTGCAGGATCCAACCCCTTCACGCGGTGAAATCAGCGTGATACGTTGTAAACCAGAATCTCAACAGTGCCCCCAAACCTTCGTTCTACCATTGATAGCAGGGAGCCCAATTGTGTTGCCTCTGAGACTGCATCGTCGACCTGTGTTCAATCCGCTCGGATTACAAGACCAATGTGCTGGTAAGTCGGGACCGGGACATCTGAATGAAGTTGCAACCGTGGAAAGTCAGCGATGGGGCAAACAAATAGATAGGCGTTATGTAACGCCAAGGCAGGCAAAATCATGTTTCCTTCGACATAGACTGTCGCACGGATGGGTGAAGGTCATGAATTCGGTGAAGATAGACGTGCACCCTCATGATTGGATGTAACATGAAGCCGTTTGAAAACGTTCGGATTCGCTAAGCTAATCTGACTCAGAGTAACAGCAAGAAGTACCCTTAACACTCTATGGTACTATTGAGTACTTGGGTCATATGAAATCTGCAAGGACCAGCTAAATACAGACACAAGTGAATCAACTACATGTACCGGACGTAGCCAAGTGCCATGAGTTCTTCAACGGCTCCAGACCAAGTCTTCATGTTGGATTACATTTGAGAGAAAGATGCGGATTCAAATTCAATATCCAACACCAATAGTCGAATGAACAAAATTCGGTCGCCCCCAACTTCAACTCCGCGCAAAGAAAAGCACGCGGCGTGCACGTCCTAGGGGGTGCAGGTATGAACATACTGGATGATTCCTAAAGCTTGTCTCCATCCCGAAACACGGTATGTGACTGTTGCGTCAAATCTAAATATTGTGTCAAGTCCCGGATAACTCACCGGTCTCGGGCCGAATCTGGAGCCCAAGTAGCTCATGATCATCGCAGCCTGTGAAGATCTTTCGTGCGGATTCATATCTTGGGTCTCTATCATCTGAAACTGCGCTCTGAAATTATACGATGTCAATCAGGGCGTGCCGTGTAATGATACCAGATAACGGATACCACATAGCCAACATGCGTAGTAATAGACGATCATGATAGGTTTCGGTCAGAGGACATTGAGGCTAAAAAGTCTCCACAGGTCTGTAGGCCTATACAATGCCAGAATGAGCACATGTGGACTGCGCGAAGTCAAGACCCACTGCCGAGGGATACCGTTGCCAAAACAGCAGGCAAGCTGCGACAGCAAATATCTGAATGAGGTTTAGAGGGCGAACAATTGAGACGCAAACGTGTACAAGTATAGTCAGCGAATGGTTAAGCGGCGCGAGATATAATCCTGTTCACGACACCACTGGGTTCTGGAACAGGATCGCCTAAGAAACCAACCACGCACATGCCGACCGCTTTCGCCATCAAACAATGCAACGTTCATGGAGTCTATACCATAGACCCGGGCGGAGTAAATGCGTCGCGCGGCACCAATCAACCAAACTGGATTGATTCCCAAGCGTACGCGTCCAGTAAGATCAATAGAGCTTAGCGGCGTTCGCCGAAAATTCAGAGGTTGGTTCAGCTCGATTGAAAGAGGTGTGGTCTACTCACCGGCGGGAAGAGTTTGGGTGACGTAGCTGGTGAAGAAACCACCGAGGACTGCTGCTCTCTTGAGTAAAAAGAGCGCCGTCGCACCTACAGTATACGACAGGAATCGCCTTGACTCCAAGCGTTTCTTATGATGCAACTCCGACATCGTGAATCGTCGATTGAGAGCCGAATGCTGGTTCTGATGCTCCTCGTTGTTCATGTGGTGGAGGCGGGAGGACAGAACGTAAGCGCCCGCATTGCTTGGGTACGCCGGGCCGCAGAGGGAAGGTCGACCATGCTGCCAGTGGCGGTTTGTCGCACATCGAAACTGTTCATGCCGCGTGGGGGCTGCGTTGTATATACGAGCGACGGAAATCTGTGAGATCCAGGGATGCGTAACTGCGAAGAGCGAAGAACGTCGGGCAAGCAGATACGCTTGTGGAAAGGAGGCGCATCTCCAGTTCCAGGAAGTTGAAAGTCGCCTGGGGCTGGATAAATATCTGTGGATGAAGATCCGCATAAAAACAATGAAGCGGCGTGCGGAAAGGCTCCCGCAACCTGCGGGCATACAACCTATTTGGTAGGAAGGAGGAACCCTACGAAGAAGAAGCAAGGCTCAGCCAAAAATGCATAACGAGGATGATCTGGGAGACGTATGCGTGCGTGAGGTACATACATCCAACACCGAAGGCGCGACGTCGCGAGAGAGGCCTGGGGACGGAACAAAAACGCAACCCGACAACCAGAAGACATGATGCAGAGAAGGGTATTCCGGGCCATCCATTCGCCTTCCGGTCACGACAACTTGAGAGAGAATGAGTAAGTGAAGACAAGAAGCGGCTGAAAATCAAATTGAGGAAATCGAGCAGATCGACGCGGCCCACTCGAAGGGACACGAAACGCAAAACCAAGAGACGGAGTGGGAAGGGAGTAGACTCGGAGATCTCAGATGACATTGGCGACATCAACGCAAGACGATACCCAAGAACCCGACACCATCCGCGCCCACACTCGTGGAGGCCGAAAGGGAAGAACGACGATGAGAGATGTGGCGACAAGGCGCGATGCGAATAACACAAAGGCACATGAGATGAGAAGAGGGAGAGGACAGAAGCAAGATAGCCAAGAAGAGCATGTCGCGATGTCGACAATCGCGGCCACGGACATTGCAGCACCAGATGCATTTGCGAGCGTAAGTGGAGGGAAGAACAAAAGAACCGATCGATCATTACGGTTGCATCGTATCTGGACAAGTAAGGTAGCGACGGCCGATTGGAGAGATACAGAGGGGAATACAGACAGACAATAATGATAAGTAACGGGCGTGGTAAGAGCGATACATGAAGCAGCGGACGGAAAAGAAGAGGCACGACGCGGCACTGTGAGCGCAGCGCGCATCAGCGTCAACTGCAAACAGAAAGAAGTCGATCTAGGGCGTACCTCAAGCGTCACTGCTCGTCTGGAGCTCATTCTCCTTGTCCTCCTCGTCCTCGTCCTCGGCTTCCTCCTTCGCGGGCTTGGCCTTGGACGACTTGGCTTTCGACTTGGGCTTGTCGGACTTGGCGGCGGCCTTGGGCTGTTTCGGGGCTTGGGAGCCTTCTTGGCGACGGGCTGGCCGCGTTTCGGGTTCTCTGGCGAGTCAGCCCACATGACCGCGACCTGGATGAAGAAACAACGCGACGGGACGTCAGAGGACGCGCGATGAAGGAGAGCAAGGCAGAATGAGGAAGAGGACAACATACAGCCTTCAAAGCAGCAGTGGGCGGCTCGTCAGGGTGGTCGAGCTTCCATTGCTTGAGGTGCTGGCTAACGAAAAGGTTCCATGCCGAGGGCTCGCGTTTGGCCTTCTCGCTGTCGCCCTTGGCCTTGCTGTTGGCGGTTTTGGTGGCGGTCTTGGTCTGAGTGACTGCATAGAAGGGATGATGAGACGGGAAATGAAAAGGAAACAAGTGGGCTCACCGGTGGCGGACTTGGGCATGGTGGTGATGGTAGGAGGACAAGAAGGGTAGGAACGATTCGCACCTTACTTATAAACAGTCTGAACACAACAACACCACACAGATCCACGTGATCGAGACGCGTCGCGTCCTGTCGAGCGCAGATATCCGATCTGCTGATATTCGAACCGGCATCGAGGTCTGGCCGTCTACCTTCAAAACAAGCTTGAAGGACTAACAAATATTTCAAATGCCAGACATTCACTTTAACAAACTCCCGCTGCACGGGCCGCGTGGCTCAGCCTGTGCCGATCACTGCCGAACCGTTCAACGCGTTCAGCTCCCTTAATCATGGTTTTCTCTACGCGAGTGTCGGTAGGGAAACTTACTGGGTCTCAGTGACTCTTTTATCATCGAGCTCTCCTCCGTAAACTATAAAAGGATCTCAACATCAGCAGAACTACCGGCTGAGATCGCGCCATGTTTTCATGTACACGTTTTCTAGAGATTTGGTACAAACATGCATATGGAAATACAGCGGGTATGATTAGAGCAGATCCGGAAGTCCTCAACCACGTAGTCACCTTCTCTGAGAAGCCAGGCAATACCAACACCTCCGCTACTACTTGGTTTCGCTGACATCCAGTTAGTGTACGTATACTTCAGATATTATATTGTTGGCGTCGAGACGAGCGCCGGCAGTAGACGCGCGCTTTCCGTGGTCGGCAAGGGTTCCCGCTTGCTTCGAACAGGTTCTTGAGGTACCCTCGCGCCGTAAGACAGACGAGTCCCGTATTCAAGTCGCAACCTTCAAATGATTCTGTGGCCCTTTTCATCATCCAATCGATGCAAAGGGAACAGGTGATGAAAATATCCCAATATTTCCCCACTTCGAGAACACCGGCAGCCGATATACAACCTGCTGGCCTTTCGGGGGCGTGACGACGCAATGCACGTACCCGTCCAGTGTGGGCTGTTGCAGAGCATGGTCTTGACGTGAGTCAACCATCAGTGTCCCGTTTTGCAGGTTGAACCAGTTATCAGTGCCTGTCGTGGGGTCGGCGACAGGTTGTTAGAAAGGTGCGTGAAACTGCGGACGTCTATGATCAATCAATGAAGGGATCTGTGAAGAGGGAAGAAGGAAATCAAGGTACTGGTCTGTCAAGGGATTCAGTTCGGGAGTGGGAGTCTGTGGGACGTCACGCGTCATTGCTCATAGGGTGCTGGGAGCTGTTCATGTACCTGGGTGTTCCTGGAAGGAAAATCAGAGTACTGCCATTGGATTACACGCTGAAGGCTGTGTAGGGTGTAGGAGGTGTTACTTCGCTCTTAACTTAATACCGGTGAATCTTAGTAAGGTAGTACTTGCCTATACGCAACCAGCGTTGAGGAGCGGCTAGATCATCTTGGGTCGTAGTTCAACCCGACGAAGAGATGAATTGACACTGACGCAGATGGCGGAGATGAAGCTGCGGTAATATTCAGACAACGCGGCCGATCTCCGCGAGACACCAGCATAGGACATCGACCGTCCGCTAAGTCGCCATTGAACTCCCGTCAACTATATAATCTGTCAGCAAGACAGCACATCGCCGCCGTGTTTGAGGTAGAAAAGATGTAGCCCTAACTTACTGGGAATATTACGCACCTCGACTTTAAGAGTCTTCCAAACCGTACTGAGATCGACACTACGTGCGAAGTCTATCTGTCAGTTAGTCCGTATATCACACATCGATATGGAAAAGCCCATGAAACGCCACACATACACGATCCTCCCGAGGGGCATATACGGGCATATACCCATCGAAACGGCCCGGTTCAAAATTGAACGGCACGTCCCGCATTTGCTCCTCGAGCGTCATCCCATTAAACGCCTTCTCGGTTTCAAACTGTGGGTACATCGCCTCGTACGGGACGCCCAAATTCTCGACATCGACAAAATTTAGCTTGCGCACGGTTGTGATAAGCTACTGCGCAAGCTCCCTGCGGCGCGCATACAGGCTTTGGTCGAGCGCCGGCAAGCTGTTCTTGGAATGTGTTTCAGGGCCGGTGGTGCTGGGTGCGTAGTAGCAAAAGCAGAGATGCCAACTGGCATGTGAGTCTTACGGCGAGGGGAGGAAACTCAGGCTGTCTGATTTTGCCCACGTTTATAGAATCTTTGATTCCCGTGGAAGAGGATCAGCGGTATCCGAGGTTTAAAGAGTGAGTCTTACGCAAATCCTAATAGACTTAGAAGAGTTGCGGCACGCAGCATACCGGTCCGGGGATAGTCCCCAGACGCGCCCGTGCGTGAGCGCTCGGTTTTAGATTAGAACCTAGGTCGCAGTTTAGCCCAATCTAGAAAAGAAATGAGTCAGAATTAGCGACGCTGTATCGCAGAACAAAAAGCTAGATTTGGCCGTATATGCGATACCTGGATAGTTTCGTCGGCGATGTGCCCATCGCCGACAGCAAATAAAATTGGCTGTGCCGCCAGCTATCTCCGTACTTCGACTCAGGTACCAAAACTGCCACAGGTACCGCGTTTGAGCGACGCAGACATAACCTGGGAGAGGACGTGGTCCTGAGACGGCCGGCAGTAGCTATAAGGCTGCAGGGCAAGGAGGTTATGCGGCGTTTGGAGTGTTGCAAAGCTGAAGTCTGTGTTGACACAGGGGCACGAATGGTCCGGGTTTGATAAGGCAAGCTACACAGAGCCGATGAACCTCTAGAAAAGATTCGTGGTGGACGGTGGGAGCAAGAAGAGCTGGCACTGATCCGGCTATCTTCAAGCCGGAGTCGGATCAGAGTCCGGCAGGTGATGTCCTTCAATTCTGGTTCGATTCTCCGTTCAGCCTGTTGGCGTCGCCTGATCCAGAATTGCTACAGTACACCTAATTTTTCAGTCATGTAAGCTTGCTAAAACGAGGTCGAGAGCGGAATGCTTCTCAGAAACATCCGTTACGGAGAGTGCAGTCTATGCAGACAGACGTGTGATAGGACCCAGGGCCTACATAATTCGGGAACAATGAGAGCCGTGTAAGTATATTCAGAGTTATCAGAGTTCAAGATACCGTTGTGAACGAAAATTTGCCTCCAGAACGCGTGGTTTGACCCGTTTGAGGCATGAGGCCGAGCACTCTGAGAGTCACGCAGAATACACGTGATGTTCTGACATAATATGTGGCCGCCCCCCGTCTTCTACTACTCTCTGCAGTAACACACTTGTTCGTCAACCCTCTCCATTCGCCGCTTGGATCGTTTGAGCCGTGGTCTCTCCCAACGGACATTCGCTGTCAAAACCCAAGACCCGTGGTGTTCGACAGCTAGAGTAGGTATCACCGTATTGATCCTCCAGGAGCTGAAGAGAGAAATCATGCCCGGGCCTGGGACCTACCAGAGCATCTTGTGTCGAATGCCCGCTTCTTCATCTGAAATGCTGTTCCATTGACCCTTCCTTTTACTCGTGTAGCCGCGGTCGATCGTATATGCGATACGTCTAATTGACGTACAGTACCGTACCATCTCGAGCATGCTGCATTTCGAATTCTCTGCTGCGAGCGTTACGGGTTCTTCTAGGCCTGTTTTCGTGCCTCTTGATTCACACTTTTCTCCCTGCGGCTTTACGTTTACAGTAGCGACGGCGGTCAATACCTTGCTCAGGGCCTCGTCCAGAGTTACCCCGCTTCTCTGAAGTTTCAATAAGCTTTCAATCCCGCGATGTATGGATCTTCGGTGCTGCGATTTTCACGCTGCAGTCTCTCCTACATATCCATTCACTCTAACAAGCGCGAAGCTCCCGTGCTTCTAGGCTGGTGCCCTTCCTACGCGGCTATGCACGTTGACACCCCCTCGGACAACTCGGATCGTTCATTCTTTGCATCTATCTATACAACTGGACGAACCAAGGAAGGCTCCTTCGCCAGGAGCCCGAGAATCCACCACGCAATGCCGTTCGCGCCGCCTTTCGCACACGAGGAAAGATTCATTCTCGCTTGGGCTGACCGGAACAACCACGTTTTCTTCTCGCACGTAAGCAACGACCTCGCGCCACCTTCCAGATCCTTGCGTCCACCCCAGAAATGTCGGCGACATTGTACGTTAAATAAGCGTCCGTCATAGAAGCCACCTCTCTCTCCCTGGATCAATTTCGTCGCCTCAGCCTTGTTAGATCAATCACCTCCATTTTAATCTCCCGCAATCGCATCGTTTCATCCACGGACTTCCGGCCAAGTCGCGCAGCACATCAAGGCTCCCACTGGTCTGAACACGCAAGGCCGGACTAGGTAACATTCGGGAGAGCCTTCACTACGCTACTTGTACAGAAACAGAAGGCTCGATCGAACAGAACCCTCCGCCACACACGCACGGTGCCACTGGTATGTAAAGATATAAAGAGACAACCCGAACTGCGGCAGCTGCATCATCGCCTTTTTTCGTATGCTCTCACACGTCGCCCAGCGGGATAGCTCGTTCCTCTCCCCGCCGACGTCGCTCCTACGTCGCTTCAATGCTCTCTACAAACCGACGACCAGCGCTGGAATTTCGTTCTTGACGTCGCGAAAACAGAAGAAAAAGAGGGAAGTGGCCGCGCAAACGGACAACCGGAATGTCCAGCCTGTGCACATTCCGTTCTTCAATCTACAAAATGGGTCTCAGACCAGTGCGCTTTCTCATTCAGCGCGGTGCTACCCTGGGCGAACGTTTCTTTAGATCTGTTCGGGGATTCAGAGTCAAGCAGCTCTCATTCACATTCAGATGTTGCGAGCTCCTCGCGTCACAGTCTAGACTCGCTTCCTTCTCGAAACGGGAAAGCGTCACCCCTCCCGGCGCCACGCGCACCTACCAAGCCATTGCGTCCGGCTCTCAAGCAGAACTCGAGCTGGAACTCGAACTCGACGCGCCATGTTTCGCATGGTGGGTCAATCGCTCGCACATCATTTAATTAATTCGCTTCTCTGAAACGCGCTCCGGCAGAGCTGCACGTGTCCTTCGCAATGCCCGACCCACATCACGTCCCCGACGCGGAGCCCGAGCAGGATCCCACATCTTTCGCCCTGCACCCTCTTTTCGCATACACGCGCCTTGATCACGCACCGATCTCATACGACGTCGCGTTTGCTCCTTGTCAACGTACGGTCCTCGACCGCGCCACTCGCGCGCCTATTCCACACGACACACTCGACGAGCCTGCGACACAGCCCGCGTGCTATAACGCTCTTACGTTGGTCTCACCACTCCTCCCTTGGCCTATCGTTGTGTGTCCCCAGCCCTCAGCAGCAGTGCAAGGGCCGAGACCTACGACTCCCCGTTGCCGACAGCAACTGCTGCAGAAGAGGAAACCTATAACGAACCGCGACGTCCTTCATGCACTGTACTCTGCACTGCAACAACGGGCAACGGACACACAGTGGGCGGCTCTCGGGCCGCGGAGCCGCGCGCAGCGTCGGGTTGCACGGGCGTATGAGCGGAGGTGCGTCGTGCATAGCGGAGGCTGGGAGGCAGGCGTACGGCTCATTGATTGGCTCGATGGGCGGACACGGCTTGTTGGGGTCGTCGCTATTACTGTTCCTATCTCATCCTCGGGAAAGGGCGAAGCTGAGGCGGCGAGTACGGTGGTGAGACTCGTGTTCAAAAGCCCAGTGTAACCGGTGTGGCATCTAGATGTTCCCATTGTTCCTTTTTTTACGCTTACGATGGACGATGCGACGACACTGACGATATGCGAGAGCATGACCATTATGATGAACTTCCGACGTCTACGTTTAGGTGTACACAACTTTCAAGGAACAACCCCTACACAATATACTTCGTTGTATGCATGCAGTTCATATTGCAGAGCTTGGAATTGCACGTTGAACTTGTGTTTCATCGACTTGCTCCATATTGATATCCTTGGACCGAGTGATTTGAATTTCGTTGAAACGTGCCTAGTGTGTGTCACTGTGTGTGTGTTCGTTCACAAAGGCCTTTCAGTCACAATGCACAAGTACCAAACTTAAGGTTCACTCCGGCTCCGTTAGTGCCTCCCGAAGCACGGGTCAAGTAAGTGGCAGTAAATTACATTTGAATGGTCCTTCCGTGATTTGCTTGGTTAAACTCGCCGATACTAGTCATCTAGGGTTCTTTTTGGTGTCCCGCGGTCAACGTGTCGCGTCTCTGTTTGCTTTGCTAATTGCTTAGTGCAGCGATAAGTACAATCGCGCCACGATCACGTGTGACTTCAAGTTGGGCTGACTTGAGATTCAAATTTGAAATCTCCTCCCTCCGCTGATGATTTGAGCTCATGAGCCATGCTGTTCAGTCATGAAAGTTCCTTTGACAGTTTGCCTGGCCAGATGCTTAAATAGACTTCCAGCTCCGATGCCCAAGGGAGAACTTGCGGCGGGTCCGACCAGTTCACCGACGAGTGCGGTACGCAGACGCGTTAGTATGTGCGATACGTGCTCAGCGTTACTTATCATCCCCGCGAAACCGATCTGGCAGGTCAGCTCGAGTCAGAAAGGCATGCTAATCATTATTTCCTGGGGTCTTATCCGTGAGACGGTTTGGGGCTGGTACTACGAATACTCTAAACTTGAGGGGTATGAGAGCTGATGCCTTCACGCAAGTTCAACCAAGGCCAGGGCGACATACCGAACCAAACGGTCGGCCGATCCAGACTCCAGACACCATCCCGAACTTCGGAACTAAGTACATGGCAGAGCGGAAAAATTGAAACCTCAGTAAACCATGCAGGGGTTTCGCCGCAAAAGTCTGATGCAATAAAATCCTTGAAGAGAGATGATACTTACTCGAAGCGAATGGAATTTTGGAAAGGACCGATCCGGCCAAGGTCCGGCTGGCAATCGGATCGTCGGCCGAGCAGTGGCACATGATCATTACTCAGCTCTTCTCCCACCAGTATGTTGCCACTAAGTCTCGTCAGCGGTCGTGCTCTAGTGTCCTTCTCAAACTCCTACACCTTTTGGATTTAACACAGCGACTCGTTCATCAAGTCGTTTGACTCCCTGACTCCCTGCGCGGCGCTCAATAGGATCTATGGACTGCAGGAATACGGCTACTGCTAATACCGAAACCGGACTGTCGAACCAACCACACGGCCTCCTTCCCCAGCCAGTGCGCTTGTACTTCTCCACCACCCAATGGTCTGCGCGCGCTTGAAGTGTCCAATCCGATGACTCGGTGCAGGGAAATTCCGCAACGTTTCTGTTCTTGGCTACTTCTGGGTCTGACCCTTGGGATCTAAAAGCCCAAGTTTGCTACACTCCCGCGACTAAGAAATGGCTCCCCCCACGCAAAATACGGCAGCTGCAAATTGTGTCCCAGGATCCTTGGAAACGCCCCAATAGTCCTTGGCTATAAATCCTATTGCGACAGCGAATTTGCTGTTTGATCCCACCATGCTCTTCCTCCTGCTAGTGCAATTGCTGCTCTTCTGCGCAGCCACCGCTCAACGTCCCATTCAGTGGACTTTTGTGCAGAACGGCCTCTCTGGCGTCATTCCCGTCGAGCTCATCACGATCTCGCCGACTCTGATGCTGGAGTATGACCGGGCCGACGGCAATCCTCTCCTACTCCCCAACGGCGAGAAAGCCTGGGCTGCGCTTTGGCATCTCAACAACAACACGCCCACGGCGCTTGATACGATTACAGACACCTTTTGTTCGTCCTCCTTGCTCCTATCCTAACCGTGTTTAACTCAAGTCAACCAGGTGCCGTATGACTTTCTCTCTCCCACAGTAGCCTCCAAATTAACCTCAATTAGGGCGGCGCGTTCATAAGCAACGGAACGCTTGTCTCTGTTGCAGGACAGCCGCTGGAAACGCCCGGACAACCACCCGCCGACGGGCGCCTGGGCATCCGCCTCTTCGGTCCATGCAGCTCTCCCGACGGCAGCGGCGCTGGCTGCACGGTGTTTGAGGACCCAACAAACATACACCTGGCGGTGACGCGCTGGTATCCCACCGGGCTGCGTATCCCTGATGGAAGCCTCATGATCATTGGGGGGAGCAATACCAACACTTTCTACAACACGGCTCCAACGGCCGAAGATAGCATCGAGTTTTTCCCAAGCAGACCTGGGAGGCGGGGACCGTCCGACCGAGCCAGTTTCTGCTGGATGCACAGCCTGTGAACCTTTTCCCGCGGTACGTAGCCTTGTTCGTCTGGATACGGCTAATTCAGCGTGTTTAGGTCCTTTGTCCTCCCTTCCGGGCACGTATTCGTCATTGCCAACAACATTTCGATGATCTACGACATCGAGACCGACACCGAACTCATGCGTCTCCCAGAAATTCCCAACGGTGTGCGCGTCGCGAACCCGTTCGACGGCACTGGGCAGCTCCTGCCGCTCACACCGCCGCTGTACGAACCCACCGTCTTGGTCTGCGGCGGCTCCGCCGCGGATGACCGGATCCCCGCTGCGAACCTCTCGACACTAGACCCCGCTACGAACCAATGCGCGCGGATCAAGTTGACGGCCGCAGGCGTGGCTGCTGGCTGGGAGGTCGAAATAATGCCGGAGCGCCGCATTCTCATGGAGAGCGTGATGTTGCCCAGCGGGGACGTCTTGCTCCTCAACGGCGCACATACCGGGTGTGTGAGATGGTGACGCGTCTTGTCGTTAGTCTGCATTGATGCTACGACTAGGTATTCGGGCTATCCGAGTGTCGGCGGATCCAATGCTACGGGTTCAAACTCCGCAAACCCGGCTCAGCGGGGCATGCTCTATCGCACACAGCTGCCAGCGGGACAGAGAATCACTCAAGAGGGCTTGCCCACCAGCAATATCCCGCGCATGTATCATTCCTCTGCGTCTGTGACAGCACGAGGGTGCGTTCACAGCATTTTGTGGCGATTCATTTGACTGGATTGGGTATGGACAGTAACATCATGGTCGCGGGATCCAATCCGCATCCCGCGGTCGTCGAGCCGCCGACGAATCTCTCATTCCCGACGGAATTCCGCGTGGAGTATCTCAACCCCGATTTCATTACCAACAACTCGCCGCGGCCCGTAATCAAAAGCGCGCCCACGCAGATCGCATTCAATCAGAAGGCGACACTGAATATCAGTATCCCGTTGAGCTTATTTGCTGGGGATATCCAGGGTGCGTCCCGAAAATTATGATCAGTTCATCGTCTCAGCCCATCACGAACTTATCTTACTTAGTGTCACTCATGGATTTGGGCTACGTCACCCACGCGCAGCACTCCAACTCACGGCTCGTTGTTCTTGAACATAACCTCGCATCCGGATTCTCGACACAAATGCAGATCACCGCCCCGCCGAATAACAACATCTTTCCCCCAGGCCCAGCGTGGCTCTTCCTCGTCGCGGACGGCGTGTGGAGCGAGGGTGTCCAAACCATGGTTGGGGATGGCGGGGATCCGCCGAGAGCCGATCAGGGCGTACAGATGACGTTCAATAGCCTTTGAGCAGGAGTGAGTGAGGCAATATTCCTGCCAATAGTAATTGATAGTGGATCGACAGCTGTACTGTGTCTGTCCTTGGCCTGTATGTCTTCCTGGTGCGATGAGGGACTGATAGGCTGCACCCAGTAGTCGTTTTCGTTGTTGCTTGGAAGGATCGAGCAGAATTTACTGACTTACAAAAATTATCAAACAGACCGCGGATCTGTACCAGCAATCGTCGGTGTAATCAAGCCTGAGTGGTCCGGCGAGGTTCGGCGATCATGGCCGCGTCCGCCGTCAAATTTCCGATTGCTGTTTACCTTGACTAAGTATTATGCTGCTGCTATGGGCTCTCCGTTGCTCTCCGCTGCGCACCACACGGAGTACCGAATCGAAGCATGCACTTGAGTTCAACTTCTCATGAAACTGCCAATCCTAGCCCGGACTCCCATGCGACATTTCTTCTTTTCAGTTCTAGCGACTTGCCAACAGTATAATTAGTGAGGTATCGGTATTTTGTAAATCCGATTGTCCATTAGCTGTAGCTATAGGCGTTTCCAGCAGCGTACAGTCGTCCTTAGATGCACAGCGAACCTTGGTCGGTGAACGAGATCTTCTTGACGTTTTGGCAGCTTGCCAAGCTGAATAAAGCATCGCTGCCGGATCCTGTCTCTCCCAAATATCCTTCGGGGAGTAGTTTCCTGTCTTACCCCCACAAAAAAAAACGCATATTGTTCGAAAAACCAAGAAGCAATTTGTGGCGCAGCCGGCACTCATTCCAGCGAAGGACAAATTTACAGCCCTCCGGCCGTGGTTAAAGTACGTAGGATAGTAATCATATCGTCACGGTCATTCCGACAGATGACAAGCTGCGCGTGAAAAACGGGTACTCGGTACACCTGATCCTGATCGGTTGCTTTCCAAGTTGGAGTATAAAGTTGAAGTATCCCTTTTTTCATTCCCAGTCGCTGGGTCTCATCTCATCATGGCTCTCTCCCTTACTTGTTTGCTATTCCTAGGTTGCGCAGCGGCCCAAAAGAGTATACAGTGGTCCTTGGTGCAAAATGGCACCACCGGGGTCATACCCGTCGAGTTGATTACAATTTCGCCGACCCTCATGTTGATGTACGACCGCGACGACGGCAACCCGTTGCTCCTCCCCGACGGCTCGCAAGCTTGGACTGCACTCTGGCACCTCGACACCAATACAGCCACACCCCTCACTACTGTAACGGATCCTTTCTGTACGTCCTGTTGGCTCCTGCCTTAACCGTGATTGATTAAAGCCAACCAGGTGCCGTGTGTTCTCTCTCCCCACGTTCAACCTGATATATAATATGACCCTGACCAGGGTGGCGCGTTCATCAGCAACGGCACACTGGTCTCCGTCGCGGGAAACGCCCTCGAAAACCCAACGGTGGTGCCAGGCGACGGGCGCCGCGGGATCCGGATGTTCGGCCCTTGCACATCGCTAGGGGGAGAGAACTGCACGGTTTTCGAAGACCCGGCACATCTACAGATCGCAGTAACGAGATGGTACCCCACTGGGCTGCGCATCGCCGATGGGAGCCTCATGATCCTGGGAGGGAGCAACAATAACACGTTTTACAACACCGGTGAACTGGCTGAAGATAGCTTTGAATTTTTCCCCAGCAGGTTTTTCTTCTTGTCCAGCTCTTCTACCGCAGTGATCCTTGCTCATAAGGCACAGGCGTGGCGAAGAGGGGACCGTGCGACCGAGCAAATTCTTGTTTGACGCCCAACCAGTCAGCCTGTTCCCTCGGTATGCGTGATTAATTCTCGGAAATGACATGGTGGCTGAATGGTCGGCTTAGGTCTTTCGTCCTCCCTTCCGGGCACATATTCGTAATCGCTAACAATATTTCGATGATCTACGATGTTGAGACCGACACCGAATTAATGCGCCTTCCAGACCTGCCCAACGGAGTGCGCATCACGAACCCGTTTGACGGCGCTGCTCAGCTTCTACCTCTCTCCCCGCCGCTCTACGAACCGACGGTTCTCGTCTGTGGCGGATCCGCGTCCGATGACTCTATTCCAGCGGAAATTCTGACAACGCGAGACCCCGCGACGAAACAGTGCTCGCGCATGACACTGACGCCTGCGGGAATCGCAGCGGGTTGGGAAGTCGAAGAGATGCCGGAGGAGCGGATCATGGTTGAGAGCGTGCTCCTTCCGAGCGGGGACGTGATCTTCATCAATGGAGCGCATACTGGGTGCGTGTTCAATTTGCCGCTCTGCTGATAATGACATCATTATACCCAGCTATGCCGCATATCCGAGAGTCAACGGTTCGCAGACTACCGGATCAAATGCGGCAAACCCGGCCTTGCGGGGGATAATATACAGGACGCGGCTGCCGGCCGGACAGCGGATCACTCAAGCAGGCATGCCGATCAGTAATATTCCACGGATGTACCACTCCTCTGCGGCGCTTACGGGAAAGGGGTGAGTCTATACAGTTCGTTCAAGCAACTGGTAACCATGCTCTGCAGCAATGTGATGGTATCAGGATCCAATCCGCACCCTGCAGTCGTTGAGGAGCCCACAACCTTATCATTTCCAACTGAGTTCCGAGTGGAGTACCTTAATCCCGATTTTATCACGAATAATGCGCCGCGCCCCGTGATTGAAAGTGCGCCAGCGCAGATTGCGTTTAATCAACAGGCAACTTTGAGAGTCAGCATTCCGTCGCATTTGCTTGCCGGCGGTATTCAAGGTGGGTTCATTGACGTAATTCTGGTCTTTCGTTCACCTATCTCTGCCAGTGTCGCTGATGGATATGGGCTACGTCACCCACGCGCAACACGCCAATTCACGCCTCGTATATCTTGAGCACACCGCCGCGGACGGTGTGCTTAAGATCACCGCCCCTCCGAACAACTACATCTACCCGCCAGGCCCTGCGTGGCTCTTCGTTGTGGCAGATGGCGTGTGGAGCGAGGGGGTTCAGATAATGGTTGGGGACGGTGGGAATCCGCCAAGACCCGATCAGGGGGTGCATGTGAAGTTCACCAGCGTTTGAAGGAGTGCTCTCTGTTGATTTATTGTTGTACGGTACTCTCGGGATCGAATACCAGAAGTTATTGTTATGTGCATTGTCGGACGTAGCAAGCCGAACATGCCCGTGGCATCCCCGAGGCACTCTACATAGCCCCGAATTGCGAGTATGGACCCGAACAAAGGTTCCATTGTATTCTGGTATCTACGTTGAACTTGGCAGTTAGATGAAATATTCTAGATAGAGCATTAGGCAGTTTAATATATTCAACTCTCTTCTCCTGATCGCTAACATTCGTTCTTGAGTGGCCAGCATGCATATCGTACAGAGGCTATTGTCGAAGACGATGATCTTCCCACCCGCGGCCGGTGTCGCCCGATCCGTGTACCAATTTCCGGCTGGCTACAGCTACAGCCGTCGCCGACACTACCTTGTTTGTCCCTTGCCCTTTCCTATCGAGACCCATTTTCGACCCCAGGCTCTCGCTCGTCTCCACGCGACGCCCACAACCCAGCTGCGAGGGGTTGGTGGCTCTGGTGGACAGGGAAGAACCGGATTACGCCCTTCCTCCTGTTCCACATGCACAACGGGCATCCAAATACTGTAGAAATACGCAAATGTGCCGAACGACAAGGCGCCGAGTATGACAAACAGTACCACAAACAGTTCAACACCGGGTTGGTGTCCGGAGGAGTTGAGCGTGTATACGGAGATAGCGAGTGTGAAGCTGAGGACGGACCACTGGAGAGTTGCAAGCGGGAGGGCGAGGAAACATGCAGTGGGTGTGAGTTCAAGGGTTGTGAGTTCTTTGGGCTGCGGCTCAGCACGAGAGCCCCCGCATATGACTCTGCCATGATTTAGGTATCCTTTCTGCATCCCGCATCATCGGGAAACTGTTTAAGCATGACAAGGAAGTGGACGCACGACTTCGTCAAACTCAGCGTCGGTTTTCTGACGATGTTGCCACACGTGATGCAGTCCAGTAATAATGCTGGTCATGGCAAGGAGAGAGGACAGGAGTGAAGATGAACGTGCGGCACCAGTGAGATTCTGCATACAATGATAAACTGTCATGAAAGGGCAGATTAATGGGATGCGCGACTTACGGGCACAGCAAGGAATCCAACATTGACGCTGCCAGATATGTCAGCTCCGATAGCTGTAAAAGAAACAGAATACATACGATACAAGGACGGTGGCGACAAGGTTAGAATCTGAACAGTACCGTCTTCAGTTATCAGAAGAGTAAGAAGTGACAATTCTCACCAGCCCACTCAGACAACAAATCGCGCATCAACTTCCTGAACTCCGGCAACGAGATATAGCCCTTAGGTGCCGTCGAATAAAGCCGTGTTCGGTAACTTGTATGCGATCCACATAGCGCAATGCCGAGGAACAGATCCCAGACACGGAGCCCAACGTTGGTTCGGGGATTGCGACGTCGCGGTACCGGCGCGCATCAGCAGTGCCGTGTCGGTACCGCACGCGCGCGGCAGAAACGACGTGCATGACCTCTGCAATGTGATAGCAGAGTGCGGGGGCAAGTTGCTCAAGGATGGACGAGCGCCTACTTCCTGTAAAGATGGTAGGTAATGCATACGTGAAAGGCTTGTACATGGTGGGCTTCAACACACCTCTGAGGTCACGGTAGACCCGCATAAGACGCTCGATTTGGCTATCGTCAAACGGAAATGTGGTGTTTTGTACGTCCATCACGCGCTCTGCAAGGGAAATGGCTAAGTTTCAGTACAGCCAAGTCAGAGGCGCAGCGCACGATTGGAGCCAAATGCCAGCGCCTCCAGAAAACCTGTCTCCATCCACCGCGGGACGCCCTTTCGGTGCATCGGAAAGTCGGACACAAATTTCCAGAACGACTGCGAATTATCCACAACCAGTTCTGCGAGCATACGTAGGACATTGAAGATTCAGGCACAATGCATATCAGAGGAAGCACTCACGGCCGTCTTGTAACACATACATTCGCGCCGTACTCAACGACGCATATGTAGTGCGCGTGGCTGCGCCCCCCGGACCCGGAGCGAACGACACGACCGCCTCCATCTTGGAACATTCGAGGCCATCTTGACCAGCGGATAGCGTGTTATACGCAGCATTGACCGCCTCCTGCACGCGCGGATCTTCCCATTTCTCCTTCGTGAGCAGCTGACCATTGGCATAGTAGATCCTGCCATCCATGTGCGTATACTGCTTCCAACCAGTGTGTTCAACGACGGGTCCGGGACCTGCTCCCACGCGGGTAGCACTGGATGTAGAGGCATGCGAGTGACGACTCGGACTCGCAGCTGCCAGTGGAGGCGATCCCGACGATCGTGAAGCGGCGGCGGCGGCTGGTGGAACGACGGGCCCCAAAAAGCAGAAACCATCCACAGACAATGTGTTGCTTGTTGTCGATGCGCGGGGACGGTGGTTCGGAGTTGAAAGCGAGCTCGACGGCAGTGAAGCGGTGGCGGCTGGTGGAGTGACGGGCCCTGAAAAGCGGGAAACATTCCCGGAAAAGGCGTTGCTTGTCGTCGATGCGCGGGGACGATTGTTTGGAGTTGAAAGCGAGCTCAACGGCAGTGGAGTGGTGGCGGCTGGTGGAGTGACGGGGCCTGAAAAGCGGGAAACATTCCCGGACAAGGCGCTGCTTGTTGTCGATGCTCGGGGACGGTAGCCCGGAGCTGAAAGTGGTCTCGACGACAGTGAAGTGGCGGCGGCTGGTGGAATGACAAGCCCTGATGGGTGGAAAATATCTCCAAACAAGGCGTTGCTTGATGTCGATGCGCGGGGACGGTTCGGAGCTAGAAAGGATTCCGACGGCAGTGGAGTGGCGGCTGATGGAACGCTGGGCGGCGGAAAGCGGAACAAATCCTCAGCGAAGGTGCTGCTTGATGTTGATGGGCGCCGCGGCGGACGGTTTCCGGAACAGAAAGGAACTGAGGAGATGGTCGGGTTGCTGGGGAGATGACGGGCGCCGAGGGAGAGCATGTTGCGTCCTCAGGCGGAGGGTTGAGAAGCGACGCAATAGAAGACATGATATGCAGAATGCGGACCCACGCACGCCCACTTATAATGCACCGAGAGGTGAAGTGCGACCCTATTCGAAGACAATGGCGCATCGTAAGCTGGATACATGGCTCCGATTCTGTTCAACTTGTAGAAAGAGTGACGATACACGCCTGAGATCGGACAAACGAACGAACGAACGAACGCCGCTGTCCACTGGCACACGCGACACGCCCACAATGTTGTCAAGGGAAAACAAGGAACAAGGCACGCGCGATTTACTTCCGCTTTCTCACGCCATCCGACATCTACTTCCGCCGTTTGTCCGCCGCGATGGAGAATCAGTCTGAGATGGTCGGAAAGTACAAGGTTTCTAGGCCATGGGACATTGATATTGCTTTCGTTCCCTATGAAAGACAGTACGGCGTTGGCTATTTTTGGATGTAGCAGTAAGTCTGGAATGAGAGCAAACGAAGAGAGAAACAGGCGAATACGCGAACAACAAACACCTTAGCAGATATAACGACAAGGTGATAGCAACGCAGTCGCCCTTGTTCCGACTCGCAATACGTAGGCGGCGCAGAGGAGACGTCTGTACTCGAAGCGGATGTGACATTTAGCGGCGCGCAGGCGGCGTGGTGTTGGACGGACGCTAGATCCCGTACCCCCCAGACGCCAACTCGCGATCAGCGTTAACCGGGTCTTCCTCCGACTCGCGGTCCGCCGGCCGCACACCGGTTGGGGGAACCGCCCAACGCCGTTAGACGTCCCGAATTCCGACGTGAATGCGCCATGCGAGAATGCCGTGCTACGCGTCGCGGGGTGCGGGGTGTCGCGGTAAGGGTCATATGTCACCAGGAAGGAGACGTCGGACATGGTGGGGACATGAGCATTCGCCGGCTGGGCGACGAACGGCGTCGGTGCGGGCGGGTGAGGTACGGTTCCGTGTTCCATTCGTCCAGCAGCTTGGTGGAGTTCTGACGCTTGCTTGTGCGGGAACGGCGCCGGAAAAACGGTGGCTAGGGCCGCGAGAAAAGCGCAGACGCCAAACGCGATGCCGACGCCGATAGCTGTAGTAAAGTTGCTGTTGTTGGAAGTGATGGAGGTACCAGGAAATGCAGCAACGGCCGGGCTATATGATGTGCGCGCGAGTGATGATGAGGCCTTCGCGAAGGAACCCTTATCGACTTTCGAGAAAAAGTCAGGCAACTGTTCTCGTCTAGGAAAACCCGAACACGCACATGAATCCATTCGAGATAATGACGCCCCCGTTTGCCGCAACACGCGACATGGACAGTAGTAAACTGCGCGAGGTGTTGTGCAGCCCCGTAGTGGACCACGCAACTGAGAGCTCCGCGGAATCAGAAGTTGGCGTTGCGTTAGAATCGGGGAGGTTGACGACGTCACTCTGGCTACCACCGAGAGTGAGTACAGTGCTGGCACTGTATGGCTATCGCGGCGCAAGGTAATATACCGCAGCCCCTTGCGACAAAAAGATTGAGCTTCGGATGGGATGGAGACGAGGAGAGGACGCATCAGTGAAAAGTAATGTCGCATTGAAGGCAGGATCACTGCTAACACAGTGGTTTACATACTTCAAAATCCAGGCCTGACTTTAGCCCGTTCTCCCAGCTGCAACCCAACTGCCACTCTGAGAGTCTGAGTTAAGTACTATCGGTGAGTCTGTCATCCAAAAACGCATCAAGAAGCGCCGTAGCAAGGTGAAAGAAAAAAGGTAAAGAGAGAAGAACAAAAGGGTAGAACATAGTGCCTAGCTGGGGCAGCGGCTGGAAGGGAGTCTTGTACAAGAGGAGTGGGCGGCGTTCGGCCGCCGTTGGCAGTGTTTCGTGACGCATGCCATTCGGGAGGCTGTCACGGTGCGGCATCGAGACCGGCGGCGATCGATCAATTTCCAAAACAAACAATATTGCGACCTCAGGATGGGTATGGGCAGAAAAACCGATTGTACGCGTACCCGAAAGAACATATAACCGCGACTCGCGCCAGGTCGCTCAACCCGTGGTAAATACTAGCATGAACATGACCGGAATTCGAAAAGTTCTTGTTTGAGTATCGAATAAGTAGTATCAGACTCGGATAATATCATATAAGTATGTTTGAATGAGTCGAAATCGCTTCGCTCATAGTGGGGCGGTGCCACAGATACATGACAGGATACGACGCCAAAAATTGTGTAGGCTAATAAGAGACGGGAGTGCGGAGAAGTGGTGTTGTGGACACGCCAGCGTGGTACAGAATGAACCAGCGGTGGCGGAGCTGAACCCAGCGCACAGATGCCAAGAGAATCGAGATCATGACGTCGAGCTCCTGGGATGCTTGAGTCAATGAGAAATTTGAGGTGAATGTATCCTCACGAATATTTTGGAACCATCGCGAACGGCCTCGCGCACGGCAAGTTCTCCTTCCCGGGCGGATGGGAGTCAACAATTGCGAAGACGTGAGCCCATCCTTCCTCTAGCGCGTGTGGCGTGCCATAAATGCAGGCACCGTACGATTCCAACTCTCTGCTTTTGTGAAGGTGATCTCTGCATTTGGAGCACCGGCAGAAGGACCACAGGAAAATCATAATTGCCTCGAGTATGGTGTACCCTACGAGCATGCAGAAAATCACGACTTGTTGCATCCCAGTTGTCCGATTTTCTGGGAGATCTTCTTCAGCAATAAACGCGGGGCTGCTTTCTGTACTCGCGCCGTCCCGATTGGTGCATGAAAGCAGGAAAAGGACGACAAAGGAGATGATGTACAGGAGCCGCATTGAGCCGCAGCATATGCGTCGGTGTTGGTGCTGACACATGCTAGAGTGCTCCTGGCTCTGTGGAGTCTGTGATCGATGTGAGAGGCGCCACCGACTTTAAAGTCGTCACAATGGGACGCCTTGTGCGCAGGACAATCGCCGATGCGGGGATTGTGCGCGCTCAGCGGAACTACTAAGCCCGCGCCGACACGTCGCCAATGGTAGGAAGTTGGCTAATCAGGGAGCTGAAATGTGCGGTGAGTTGAGCTCAGAGAAGCAGGAAAGCTTACAGGAAGACAGTAAGCTCATGAAACATTGGGCAGTCAGTGGAGAAATTCAGAGACAGTAATGATTCAAGATGAGAAGATGAGTTAACTCATATGAGCTATTCCCAATGCGTCATGACAAAGTTCCAGCTGCCGGCAGCTGTATAGTAATTTGTAGCATCGAGGGTTGTTGTGAGGACGCGTCAATTGATGGCGCAGTCATGACATCATCCACGTGGTCGCGAACCATTTCGAACTCCGCCATCACTTGACCTTGCCTCCTGCCACCAAGACCGACGCCGAAGACCCCACTCTTGACCTTTGCTTCTGAGGTCTATCTCCGCACTCACCAACTTCTGTGCTTGGCGTGACTCTTGACTTCCCCTCCTTCTCCTTACTACTCTCTGGCACCCGCTATCACCGATCGCCTTTTCACCGAAATATGCAAGCGTCCAATTAAGTTCGATCTGACGGTGGACAAGTTTGACTCGCTCAACTACGCCAGTGAACTATCCGTCGGCATTCCCGCTTGGGCCCACCAAGCCCCGCACTCAGCCTCTGGATCGACAGCACAGACCACCGCGCCGTCTTTGGTTTCTCTTCAGCTGCAACCACCAGATCGCAGCTCTACTTTGACGAGGCCGCAGGCCCTGCTTTGGATCGTACGCCATCTCCATCGACGGCCGCGAATCAGAGCACAGTGCATTTGGCCCGAAAAATATCTCACACCATCTACTATCCGATTCTGGCCGTCTTTACCTGTCTGTCAGGCTAAGGAGGCTATGGGGTGCTCAGAGACCTACACATCAAAGTGATTTTTTATCTGATGTTGTCTGCGAAAGTGAGGAAAAGTTTGGGTGATGATCACATGATCAGTTGGTGCAGGCTGCTGCTTGAAGCTTCACGAGAAACTAAGTACGTACCACCTAAATTCTGTCTTCAAAAGACTTGAACAGGCCTACAAAGCTCCCTGATCATGTTTTTTCGACGTGATCTGAGCAATAGATGCGTCAACGCGAGCGCACGCTCAGATCTCATGACTTCTATATAAGCTTTTGGACTGGTCGACAACTTCAAGTGAGCAACATACTACAACTGCAAGCGATCTGATCAATGTCCAGCCTTCTCCGCTTTCCGCTTTCCTTTTGCATTGCAGCTGACCGGAGCGCTATTTTTGTCTTCTTCGTGGTAAGTTCTAACTCATTCGCAACTCGCGCTCCGGAAATCCGAAATCGCCAATATCACCTTCCCACAGCCTTCTCTCCCTCGGACTCCGAGACTGGTAGTGGTGTGAGTGAGACATTCCGACGGGATGTCAACTGGATGTCACATACTGACTCGTGAGAGTGGTCTGTGTGCCGCCCGCGTACGCTGTCTGTCATACAAGGCTTCAATGCAGTCCCATTTCACCTTCGAAATGACGATGGAAGCGGGGCCCGGAGTTTCGGCGTATCTACTGTGCAGCAGTGTCCACGCTGAACTTGCCGCGGTAGATACCGATCAGACGTCGTCTGTCCAATCAGTTGTTCTTCACGTTATATCCTATGACCTGAACAGCATGAAAATACCCTCCGTCACAAGCGAATTCCTCCGTCCGATTCACACGACTGGTCGAGCTCTTGTCATCTCACCTCTCGTGAAAGCTTCCGTTATAAGGCTGCTTGCTGCTCCCTCGATGCAATAACTGCAACCCGCAGAGTCGACCGATGACCATGGATACTTTCACCATATCGAACATAGCTTTCCCTATCGCGTGCACTGTCGCCCTTTATGGGATACTCAGCATCGTGCGGCTTATCCACGGCGAGCTGACGTATCCTCTACGCAGTATGGCGGGCCCCGAGTCTCCTAGCCTCATCATGGGCAACTTCCTAGCCATGGCGGTAAGCCTATCACACCTCCTTGTCTGTACCTCTCAAGTCTCCCTTTTTTCATCCAGCGCGATTCATCGCTGACCGCTCAATGGCGAAGCCAATTTGGCCGCAACTTTCGTTTCCGTAGTCTCTTTGGAGTGCGTCTAGATGATAATTTGAACTCCTCTTTGCTGAGCCTCTGACAACGCAGCGAGTGGAAATACACACCTCCGACATCAAAGCGGTGAACCACATCGTTACCAACGGCTCAATCTACCAGAAGGTGCCGTCCAATCTCGATACTACGAAATCCCTGGTGGGGAGGGGTGTGTTGATTAAACTATGCCGCGACGTCCACTTACTTCGCTTATTAAAAGGTATTCTTGCCGTCGAGCGCGAGGAGCATAAGCGTCAGGCAAGTGTGTTACCCATGAATTCTGACTCAGACTTTATGATTGCAACGACAGAGGCGAATTATGGGAAGCCACTATTTATTTGAAAATCTTAGCATTCTGACTTGAAACATAGAATCAAGCATTCGCGCCGTCGCAGATCCGGCTTTTGACGGAGTTGTTCACCGAGAAAGCCGTTGAGGTTTGTCGCCTCTGATTATTCCATCAGCGCACCGCTTACTCCATTCCAGCTTCGCGATGCCTGGACCGATCAAGTGTCCGGGAACAAGGCGGGTGTGGTTCTCGATGTCGCTTCCTGGTTCCGCAGCGTTACTCTGGATGTCATCGGGCAAGCAGGTGAGAGATTCCTTCGGTTCCTTTCCCCATCTTATCATTGCGTACCCGCTAAGGTTTCAACTACGACTTCAATTCTCTGGCTTCCCATGGACAGGAAGACCGCAATGAGCTTAACAAGGCGTTCGCTGATCTGCTGCACTCGCCCCATGCCCAGCTTTACGCCGGTTGGAGACTAGCACAGGCCATGGTACCAGTTTTCAAATTGCTGGTCAGTTCACAAATACCTGATGTGCGATGAGGGGGTGGTATTCTGATTTCATTCAATTCACAGCCGATCCCGGGAAGACGGGTCGCAAATAACGCGCGCACGGCGATGCAGTCCATTGCGAGCGAGATCATTTCGAAGAGCAAGGAAGAACTTCAAGCCAGCGCCGTCAAGTCCGACGACGCGCTGAGGGGAAAGCGCGATTTGCTTTCTGTCCTTCTCAAATCCAACGTATCGCCGGGCGTACCGGAGAGCCACCGAATGAGCGATTCCGATATGGCCGCGCGTGAGTCCTCGCTTTCTAAATCTTCTCCATCTGAGATAGAGGCTGAATGACCGCGGCTCCGCAGAAATACCTACGTTCCTCTTGGCTGGCCACGAAACGACTAGTTCCTCAGTTTCCTGGTGCCTGCATGCGCTGTCTCTCAAGCCTGCCGTGCAGACAAAGCTCCGGGACGAACTTCTCACTCTGGGCACTGAGAATCCGACTATGGAAGAGCTCAACGCACTCCCGTACCTTGAATGTGTCGGTGCGTTGACTATCTCTCACTTTACGCCTCGCTCGTACAAACGCTGGTACAGTGAGAGAGACCATGCGCGTTCACGCGCCAGTTCATTTCACACAGCGGATGGCTACACAAGATGATGTGCTCCCGCTTGCCACGCCGTACATCGACGTCAACGGCAAGGTACACGAGAGCCTCTTGTGAGTTACTGTACCGCGATCTCGCTACATGAACGGAGTGACATCTTGAATCGTAGGATTCCGAAAGGGCAGGTTATGCACGTGCCTATCCTTGCTGTGAACACCGACCCGGAGATCTGGGGTGCCGACGCCCTCGAATTCATGTGCGTATGGTGTAACTCCTTTATGAGACAGCTGATGGCGACTCCAATTGAGCAGCCCAGAGCGCTGGGACCACGCTCCGGAAGCGAGCAGTGCCATTCCGGGGGTGTATACACACCTCCTCACCTTCTTTGGCGGCCCCCACAATTGTGCGTGTCTTGTCTTCCTTTGATTGTGGTGTGCACAGAATGTGATAAAATCAAAGGTATCGGATATCGCTTCTCCCTCGTCGAGTTCGTAGCTTTTGAATCTCTTCCTCCCTGGTTGCTCATTCTTTTCTACAGAATGAAAGCAATACTCTTCATCCTCCTTCGTGCTTTCGAGTTCGCTCCCGCGGTTCCCAAGGAAGATATCGCTCCTCAGGCCGTGGGTTTGATCCACCGCCCTGCTGTTACGGGGAAGGATAACTCTAGAGTGTCGGGTCTCCCCCTCTTGATCAAGGCATACAACACGGATGGATTTTGAACTATAGGTGAACTTGCAACGGTATCAGAGAAACGAACATGTGTGCTACATCTACTTATGGGACTTTTCACAAAGTCGGACATTTGAACGACAAGTAAACACAAGTAGTACTTGTGGTTAATTACGTCGGTATGAATTTTGGAGCGTTATAAACATGGCAGGGAATGGTCCACATGGTAGTGAGCAACCAGTTCTGAAGTGAACCATTTTAGCCGCATCGATCAGTGGCATGCCGAGTCTGATGGAAAGCGGCTTGATGACCCCGGAAGTTTTTTTCTGGGTTGCCATGCTCATGACCGCACACTGAGCGCAGACGTGCCGCGTAGATTTGCTTAATACGTCCCTCCAATGCGCTACTTCCCGCTGATGCTCTTGTTCCGCAAAGTGTGCAATGAACTGGATAAGGACTTTCTCCGGCCGAGTCGGATTTAATCTCAGCCGAGCAAATGATGATACTTAAATTCGGTAAGTATTGTGCCTCGGTCGGCGACCGCTCTGTCTCCGCTGTCTTGCCAATAATTTTAACGCACGTTCGAATTGCTGTAGTTCGACCTAGACCTCAGCGTAGGGTTGTCGGATTGGTCGCGGTTGAATTCAGCCAAAGGCCGCCGTTCGAGCCTCGGATCTGCCATTCTTTTATGTAAGCCATAAGGCTCGGGTAGACCCGAGTCTGAGCAGATGTCCGCAGATGTCGCCACCTCAGTCCTGCTCACCTTGACTGTAACATCTTAGAAAAAAATAGGATGCTTAGACATGAGTGAAGGCAAGGAACGGCTTGAACAACGGCTGCATGGGAGGGCCGTTGACTACACACTGTAAATCCAAGCGTGTAAGACGGGGCTGCATCGTCGACGTCATTCTCGTACTTCCCCATGTCTTCGTCTACCCAAGCAACATTCTCCAACTAACCACTCTCGACATCTTTCAATCCTCATTCAGCGCGATCCCCAGAACTCGTTTTGTAAAGTCGCGGAAGGGCCGCCAATCTGGCAAATCATCGGCCTCTTGCTTCCATCTTAATCGTCGTGGCGCTGGGTACCTTTTCTTCAACAGCCCCTGGCTCGTCAAATTGAAGACCGCATTTCAGCGCCTCACGACCTCGCGCCTCTCTATTGTCTCCTGTAAAAGACCTTTCGAGCAACTTGCTCACCTTTTGCTGCACCAATCTCTCGAGACCTCGCGCCTCCTCGACTACTCCGGACTGTTCAAAATATCGGATTTTCTGCGGATACCACTGTGAACTACATCGTTCTCTCTTTAGGATTTTCTATTGCTGAACCATTTCTTTTTGTCGGACTACAAACTTCCTGTATTTATAACAGCAAATAACGCAGATTTCCCTCGTATCAAGTCCACCCGCCGCCTCAGTTCAGCTTCGTTCGTACACACGCCTCGCTCCAACTCCGACCATAGCCGTATCGTACCGGTTATAGTCCCGTCTTCGTCTCGTGACTGGGTGTCCCTTAGATTCAGCCGCCAGTCGTCAGCCACCACACTAGTTCCTATTTGAAGCGCTCGCTCTTACTTATCATTGCGCTCCCATCCGCGCCACTCTCATTTTGTGCTAGCTCGCGCTTTGGCCGGTAGTGGAGCACGTCACTGAAAATCCAAGCTCTCTTTGACAAATTGACATGGGTTCTCCGATCTCGACTCTGACACCAAAGTGACACAGACTAACGCAACAGGTGTTCTCACTCTCCAACCCGACCGTTCCTCCTGTTCTCTGCATCTTCACCCGATTGTCTGTCCCGACCTACCGCGATATGATCTCATCTTCAGAAGAGACTGGCTGTTTTCTCTGTTGTCAAACTCTTGCTCATGCAAGTGCAACAAGTTTGCTTTGACATCGGTACCTATCTTGCCCCTGGCAGGAAATTTATCATGGAGTATCCTAAAGCCGTTTGGATTTCGTCTGCCTTCTGACATACTTCCAGATCCATTCTTTTCAGCATCGCAGGCGGCGGCAGGACCTAGAGCTTGATCCTATGGATGTGGACATCCACGACATCCCAGAAGACTTGGAGGTAAATCTGTTGTAAACCTCAATTTTGGGTGATTCGTTCACGAATCCATGTAGCTCATAATCCTTGTGGTTCAATGACGACTGCGTCGCTCTTCCAATACGTCGACCTTAGTTGCGAGTTCAACTTGCGACTGGTTTTGGGAATTGGGCGCCGACGCATTCAGCGAGAAGGAAAAGAATCATTATGAATCAACATTGAAGGCACGAGCCCTGGATGGGTTCAAAGTTGAACAAACTAAGTATTAGCAAGAGGTGGCCGATCCGCGGTTTGCTCAAGTCACCTTCTGGATTGGGAACATTTACTAAGTATACTTAAGTCGGCGAGCTGTTACATAGGATTGATCACCTGGGGCCTACGAAAGAGTGAGGTAATGACCCTGTAGGTGGTTAGTTTGTAGTGGCGGAACTTACCTGAGAGGCGCCGAATTCGTGAAGCCGTCCTCATTTTGTGCTTCTATTAGTCAAGAGCTTGCTTCTATTAGTCGAAAGCTTTGCTTCTATTAGTCAAGGGATCGGCGTTTCCAAATCAGGTAACACTACCAAATTTAGTTGAGGCTGTGCTCTTCCTTCCTCCCATGGCGCCCCTGGCCGCAAGCGTTCCGTTCGCGCCTCCCAGCCCGCTGCGTACACCGGTTTTGGTACGCACTTCAAGAGTCCCTAAAGCAACGCGACACACGCAAGAAGGACACGGTTCGGGGGCTCGGACTCGAGCAGAGGGTGGCT
>QVIE01001137.1:0-40088 GCA_013387415.1 Panellus pusillus
GGGTAGGGAGCGGAGGTGCTGGAGCGCAAATGTGCTCGCAGTTCTGCCAGAGGAACGGGCTTGTTGCAGCTGCTGCAGTTTATGGTGGGCAGGACCTGGGAGATGCGACCCGCAGGCTGGGAGAGAGAGGACATGAGCATGGGCCAGAGTCTGCGTTCCGTGGTACGACCAGGTGGTGAATGCGAAGCCGGGTAGCCTACTGTTCCATATGCGAAATTGATGCTTGTTGCCACGCAGATCACAACACTGCAATTACCCGAGCTGCTCGTGCGACAACTTGTAACTCTAATTCGCATCACCCTCCCAACCACAGTAATCTCTTCACCCATATTCCATCTTTGCATACATGCTCGTCATCCGGTGTGCCTCGGCCAACCTAAGTCAAATGTCAGTTTCGCATCAAGAACAATGAGAGAACTGCAACCCACCCGACAACGTCCTCCTCAACAAACAGCGCACCATCTCCGTCATTCCCAAGGTCCTCGCAAGCCCGCCGAATGCTCTCCACCATGAGATCAGCCGCCTCCCTGCAGCTCCCCGCCCCACTCAATTCCTCCGCCGAGTCAACATACGCTCCGCTCCCGCTCCCGAGACTGCTCGCGCGCCGCGTCCGCGTCGGGTCAATCGGCAATGCCTTAAACGCGGCAAACGAGGTTTGACCCGCCGGCCCCGTAGATGGCGAGGCCGACGACTTCTCCGCCGTGCCTCGAGGCGGCCGCCCGAGGCTGATCGTCGCTACCGCTGCCGAGCTCTTGACCGTGGCATTCGTCGTCGAAGCTCGTGGCGTCTCGACGCTGTTGCGCACCGAATAGCTCGTGATGCGCGTCGTCTGGTTCGCAACCTCCCACGTCACCACAAATCCCGCGTTCTGCACCGGGTCCCTACTGGCTTCCTCCAGTGGCGACAGAATATACGCCCCTAACCGGCGAAAATTCAATTAGTTCGGCGTTGATCCGTCGAAGTAGAAAGTGTACCTTTCGTTATTGTCGTAATGTCCCCAAGGGGTACACGGGTATACATCTTCACCTTCTCCAGGGTATAATCATAGCTCTGAACGCAAATCAGTCGTCATACTCACAAAGCAAGGAACGAACGCACGATAATGTATAGCGCGGTAGCCGTCTTCACCGCAATTAGCGTCGAGTTGAGGCAGGAAGAGTGATAGGGGACAACGAACCAATAATAGAACCTTCTCCTCGAATTTGTCCCCACTCCGCGTATTCAGCTCTTCCGGAGCAAAGAGCGTCCATCCACTCAACAGCCGTTCACCTTCAGACAGCACGCGTGACGCGCTCGTGGCGATCGCCTCCGCCCGAATCTTCGAAATACGAATCAAGTCCCGGGGATCCGTCGACTGCAGCTTGAGCAAGAACTCCGAGAAAACAGATAGCGTCCGGTTGCCCAACATAAAGTCGATCACTGCCTGGCAGAACCAGTCGCTGAAGGTTGCCGTGTACATCCTACGCGAAAGAAAAATCAGAATGAATTCCTTGAATACGGGATTATGACCCCCGACCTCGCGAGTGAGTTGACACCATCGTTGAGCATGCCGCTAAGATCCCGCTTGCCGGTCCTTGGAAAAAAGGCGCCATCAATATCGGTAGTCGGCACTCGTCAGCCAAGTCTCCCACCTTGTAAAGTCACCCTGAGTATAACCGAGTCAGCCAATAGCGGCGAAAGCCGAGCCAGCCACAAAAACGAACCTTGAGTGCAGACGTCCCGGCACTGAGAATTGTCCCGGTCAGAAATTCTCTTCTCTATGGAACGATACAATACGCACTATGCCCGGCTAATTGCATCGCCATTATTGGCCCAAACTGCAAAGAAGTACACCGATCAGTAAGTTGCCCACTGCTTCCCGAGAAGAACGCACCATCATTGAACACGTTGTCCGTCTCTGTCCGCCCCTCTAGCGAAGGGTTGAGTAATGCCACCGACCCAAGCTGATTATTCAACACATATCGTGCGAAGGCCGACTGCGCAAGAAGCCGGTTAGGGCGTTGGAGCGGAAGAAGTCTTCATGTCCAAACCTCCACAACATTCGTGCGGTCAAGACAGTCGATGCAATTGACGCGGAAGACACCCTTCTGTGCAGACATGGTGTGATTGTCCGAGATCCACAGATAACTGGAGGTACGTCAGTCAAAAATAAGGACGAACAAGAGCGAGCGTTACCCTTGTTGCTCGAAAGTGCGCTCCATGGCATCAATCAGCTTGGAGATGTTCTCATATCTGCATCATTCAATCTAGGGAGGATCAAGATAGAAAGAGAAAAAACGCACTTCATCCCCTTGGTTTCCGTGTGGAAATCGTACTCGTAGTACCTACCGGTAATGTTAAAAGAAAAGTACGGAGAGAAGAAGGAAAATCATACGAAGCGTCCTTGTCCGCCAACTCCGCCACATACTCCCGGTATCCCTGCGTGATCGACGCCTCCTTCCCATGCTGTTCAGCGAGGTTGACAATCATCTGTACGCGGATTCAGCGAATCATTGCATGTCAACCAAGAAAAAAACACACATGAGGCCCATACTTTGGGATGTTACGTGCAAAGTGCCGCCTGATCGCGTCGAGATTCTGCTCGTGCGTGCGATCGGGAGCGAGGACTGGTGGGGGCTTCAGCCCGTACCCTTGCTGTGTCCAATACAGTGGGACTGTACAGATAATCTCGTTAGAGAAGCTAGCAAAAAGAATGGAAAACACGAATCGCACTGGATCCCCGAATTTGGACGTAGCTGAACACGTTGGCTCGACCCTCCCGCTACCCAGAGCTGAGTATCCGTTGAGCAGCGGAAGAACAGGTCCACGAACCTCCACGCGCATGATGGTTTCCGTTTCCACGAAATTCGCGACGTGCGCCTCCTCGTCGATCCCACGACGCTGATACCGGAGCCCAGCGCGGTCCCGTGCCCGTCGCGACACAATGACATAGTCCACCACGGACTCAAGATCATCTGTCGCTGGGCTGGGGGGGATCGTGAAGGCCGCAACTTGATAGTATCCCTGCATGATAGGCAGAACATACGAGTGGACCTACAGCAGATGAGCCAATACCATGAGAATCCGGAGCAGTTGAATTCACCCCTGCATCGACGAACGGCTTCGCCATCCACTCGTTCCACCAGAACTGGCGATCGACACGTCGCCAGAGCGGGAGCGTCGGATAGGGCTCGACGAGAGGGTCCGTCTTGCTCTCGTCGCTCTGGGCTGGATGGGAAGAAGGTAGGGCGTTGAGGTCCGCCAGCAGCACGTTTTGCCTCTGCGACTTGGCGACCTGCTCTTGCTTGTGTTGCAACGAACGGGTCATGTCTGGGCGCAAGACTCAATGAGGCGATATTCCGTTTCGACAGACGGACCATACGAACCGAAAGTGTATGCGAAATACATGCCGCCCTTGGTGAACTCCCGGATGACCTCCTTGACGATCTTGTCCTCCAGCTCAGAATGCTGTTCCTCGGCTGTGGCTGGGGCGGGCGCGAGCGCCTCTACGACTTTGCTCAGAACAATCGCAGGCTCTTTCCGCCCTTGCTGTATCAACTGGTCGAGCGAGGCCGGCGGCTCCTCTTGGGAGTCTGACGTCGCGGAGGAAGACGTCGTCCGTTTCGAAAGTCTGCTCCAAAACGAGAGCCGCGACGCAAGGGTCCGTGCCACGGGCGAGGATTCCACGGATTGTTCGTCCGAGGGAGACGAAAGGTCGGAAGACGACGAGGACGCAGACGGCCCGCTCTCGTCAATGTCGAAAGAGGTTTCCAGAGGAGTCACGACTTTGACGTCGTCGGTAGAGGCAAACTGAACGCGGGGTAAAGAACGCCCAGCAGCAGCAGTGTGAATGTCATCCAGTGAATCCAGCGTCTTGCTTTCCGAAAGCAGCGACGGCCGCGCGAGCTTGCTGTTACGCGACGCGAGCGTGTTCACGGCAACAGCAGCGCGTTGCGGTACGAGCGGAATGGCCGTAACGGCCCTGACTGCGTACACGGCATGCGACGCATCCAAAACTTGAGAAACAAATCACGGTCAACCCAGACCGAATCGGTAGACGCTGCCAATCCGCTTACGGTTCCCGGCATCCGACTTGGCACTCACCACAAGTAGGTACGATGCTGGGGTATACGTCGTTAGGCAGACATCACAGAAGGCGGGAAACGCACCGGAAAACAGCTCCAGTACGCCGACGATGCCATATATCACGACACTCTTCGACCAATCGCGCCCCTCGGCCTCCCCGTCGCCAGACACCTCCTCCACCTTGACTGCTTTCGCCCAGGGAATCCGAAGATGCGTCGACGGACCAGGCTCGCTTGGCGCGCGTCCGGGAAAGTGCGGCCGGAGCAGCAGATACTCGGGGGTGACGAGAAGACTGATGTGGTCGTGCGGACATGGGTGCGGAACCGGAGGAACGACGTATTTCGGCTGGAGAGTTGCGGTATGAGGTACGCCGAGGGATGGCGCAGACGGAGTACTAGCAGGCTTCCGGGACTGGAAGAACAAGCGCTTCATGGCCCCTCGCAATCCGGAATGTATTTAGACCGTGGGAACTTCCTCCGACGTTACCTCATCGAGCGGAATCGAGCTCATCATGATCTCGTACTTAGAAACAAGATTGTCACGTGTCAGGCTTCGGACGTCGCTGATTGGCTGACCGAGGCTTCCTACAAACATCGCATCTTGATATCTGTGAACCAAGAGTCTCCCTTGCGGAGCACAGCTGCTAGTCTCTCAATAACACACAGTTGGACACTGTGTCGAGTGTCACACAAAGAATCAAGAAAAAGTAGACAGTAAGATATACAAAGCAGCAAAAAAAAAAAACACTATTGCTGGCCCGCCGCGGGGGCATCGTCACAGGTCCCGTACTCCCCGGGTTGATGCGCGAGAAGAACGTATCCCACTGGCCTGCAGGCCACAATTCAGCAATCACCCTCTCTCGGAGCGAAGAGGACAAAGACCCACCCCAATCGAACATGGCCCCAGGAATGCCCTCCAAAAAGTTCGTGTCCGACATCGCGTATTCGGCCAGCGTGTTCGACGCCTGGGGCACATCGAGCACGTTCATCACCTGCACCGCGCCTCCAGCCGTCGTCGCATTCATCGCCGGGTTCATGTTCGCCCCGCCGCGGCCGCCCGTGAGCGGCGTCAAGTTCACCATAGCCGGTGCCGTGCCGGTAGTGGCGTCGGGGCCAGCGTTGGCATTGGGCCAGCGTTGGCGTTGGCAGCAGCAGCAGCAGTGTCTATACCATTTTGAGCATTCTGCGCACGCGCGTGATTGTCCACGGAGCGCACGAGACGCCGCGGCAGCGCCCCCGCCGACGACGCAAGCACGCTTCCGCTTCCTTCCTCACCTTGCGTCCCGCCCGAGTCCACGATGACGGTCCCCGCCGGCAGGTCCTCATAGTTCACCTGCGAGTCCTTGTGCGCGACAAAGACGCCCTTGCCGTGGCGCGTGGGGTCCGGCTTATAGTCGAGCATGGCGGGCTGCTTGTGGGTCACGCCGCCGTCGGGTTCAGAGCGGGCGCCTCGAGCGGCAACGCCGGGCCTTGAGTCGCCTCATACAGAAGCGAAATGATTTCGGACGTCTGCATGACGAGAAAATCAGCCCACGATTCGATCGGATGGAAAACACCGGCCTTGCGTCTGGCTGACATATGGTCGGCCGAAATGGCCCTTCCCAGCGGCGCACACAGTCACGCAGCTTGAGCAGCTTGGCGATGGCCTCGGGGTCCTTTCTCCTGACCCAAGTGTGGTACTACACGACCCAAAATCAGCCCAAGTCGCACAGAGTTCCAAAAATATTATGCTGACCTGCACGAGGGCACAGCTGGTGGCGGAATACGCGATGAGCAACCACACATCGTACACGCGCTCATGCGCGTCGAGCCAGTCGATGCACTCGCCCGTGAGCGTGACGAGCACACTCCACTGCTCGACGGTGAGTCCAAACTTGAGATGCGCCGGGCAAGTGTAGCTGATCCGCATAAATACGCGCCAAAAGATCATGTAAACCGACGTGTAAAAGAGATGCAAAATGCCTAGGCGAGGGTTGGCATCGGAATTGGCTGGAAGGGACCAGCTTACCGGCACTCAGGGATGTCTCGGTCCCATGGAAGCGCAGATTTCCCGGCAAATTCGCCTTCCATCCCTCCATGTCCGAAAGAAGCTTGTTCAAGATCTCGTCGGTAATAAGGGTCAAACCAGATGGACTGAAGAACGATCAGAACAAACTGTCGAGGTGGAGCAACGTAAAAAAAAGGACAAGGACGGGGACATTGAAACTCCGGATTGGAACTCCGAATGAGACCCGAACTTGCAACCAAAAAGAAGAAAAAAAGGCACCTATAGATAGTCTTTGTAACGCGACCACCAATGACGCTGAGGCGGACGAGCTCGTCCATGTATAGGTCGCGTGGATTGCCGGACGAAGGGGAGGCGTACGTCACAGTCGTGCACATCGATCATGTAGGGGAAGCCATAGACGAGACTGGCCCATCGGTCGCTGATGAGACAGGCGCCCCCAGACGCGGCGACGAATTTCGATGTCCTGCTTGACGAGTTCGGCGCGATGGAGACCAAGATCCTGAGCCTTTGCTCCTCTTAGTTTGATCCCATTCAAAAGAAAATTACATACCATGCGGATGGCGGCACCCAGACGGGCCCACATCGCCGACAACGCCGTCGGAACAAACTGAGAGTGACAATCACCCGTCATGCAGAGAATGAGCAGCGCCTGAACGTTGGCGAGCGTCGGAGTGCTGAGGACGTCGTCTGCCTTGATGACGCCGTTTACGGCATAGCGGATCGAGTCAAACACGGTCTGGGGGACTTCGCGGCGGGCGGCGGCGACGAGACACATGCTGTACAGCAAGATGGGCGGGGGGCGGGGTTGGCGAGAAACTCGGCCTGGGTCATGATGGGGAGGACGGGGGCGACATCTGAAAAGTAGGCGTTGAGGAGCTGCTCGACGATGGCCGGCTCGATGTGGAGGTCGACGGGCTTGGGGACGGACATCTGGGCGTCGGACTGGGAGGGCTTCTCGACGCGGATGAGACCGTCTCCGGTGGCACTGACCTCGAAGGTGTGATGGTAGCGGGAGTCATAGCCTTCGTAGATGCGGGACGAGATGGACGCCGTAGAGTGGAGGAGATGGGCGGCGGAGGTGGGACCGAAGACGCTGCTGTCGCGCTTTTCGACTTGGGGGCTCTTGACGTCTTGCTTTTCCTGGCCTTCGTCGTCGAGCTTCTTCTTCTTGAAGCGGGTTTCAGTGATGGGGAGGAAAAAGGTGCAGTCAAAGGAGTACTGCTTGCAGTGCTGGCAGCGGGGGGGATCGGCGTCGTTGAGGATGTCGCAGCGAATTTTGCGGCTGCGGCAGGAATCACAGGCGCGCTGTGTTTTGGTGCGTTTTTTTAGTTCGACAGCAGAGGCCTTTTGCTGGAGATCCGGGGAGTTGGCCTCGTCGTCGGAGGGCTTGTCCTTGGGTGCGTTGGACTTGCGCTTGCGCTTGACGCCGGCGCTGGCGGGGTCGTCGCCAGAGGCACTCGGGTCGTGGGGGTGGTGGGGCGGGGCGGGCCATACATGACCATCTGGGGCGGGTACTGGGGGTAGTAGTGGGGCGGGTAGGGGAGTGGTGGACGGGGTAGGCGTACTGGGGCGCCTGGGGCGTGCCCGGGGCCTGGGGGGCGGGGTAGGGCTGGGGGAAGGGGGTAGCCGGGGAGGGGGTTGGGGTGGTTCATGAGGTAGGGGCGGTAGGGGCGGGGGTGTTGGGTGCTGGACATGGTGAGCAGGGGTGCGGCGGCTTGGAAGTGGCTTACGCTCGGAAACTTGCTGCTTGCGCTGCCGAGGCTTCTTGGGCGACGGCTTGTGGGCGGCTTCCTCTGCGGAGGCAGGGGAGACTTGGTGGAGGCGATGACATATTTTATCCTCTTATCGGCTTTCAGTCAGTCCGTATGAATACGCAGGTGCTGGGACGGGCGAACAACAAACACACACGGCACAGCACGGCCACCTCTCGGCATCCTTCCGCATGGTTGTGGAGCATCTAATATCATACATTTCCGGGATTCCTCGCCCGCCCGTCCTCCGTCGCTACCCGGCCACCTCCACCCACGAGTACCCACCGGCCGGCACAGCACCGCAAACCACGTTCCGTCGCCAGCCCCCGTGCGAGAACGGATTCGGCGGCGCAGCCCCCGCACCAGCGTCCTGTGCGCCTGATTCCGGATCTGCTCAATCGTCGTCACGTTCAGCAGCAGCAGCTGTGAGAATCCGTTAATTATGTTTTCTTCTCTCTCGGCCATTCTTACCCGCATGTGGTAGCTCAGTAGCGCAGCCACCGGCCAGATCACCAGATCCCCACCGAGAACACCACTGCGCTGCCGGCACCGTGCCGCAGCGCGTCCTTGAACGAGAGCTCTTCTCGGTGCGACAGCAGATATAGATGAATCGCTGACGTCACAATGACTAAGATCAGCGTCGTCGTCGCAGAGAACAACAGCACGAAGAACGTCGTGTAGTTCCGTCGGCCGATGCAGTTGTTCACCCACTGGCAGTGGTGGTCGCATCCGTCAACGCAGTTGTCGCACATTTTGCAGTGGCTCGACCGCGGCGGACGGTACGTCTTGCATGTAGGGCAGTACTTTACACGCACCCTGTGTCCAGTCATTCTTCTTGTCTTGAACAAAAAAAAATGCACCTACACGTCTGCGCGCACTTTCAGATCGCGTGGCATCGGCGCCCGCATCCCGCCATCAGACGGCGACGTCGTCGGGTACGGCGGATCAGGGTCCAGATCACGTGGGAGAATCCCCGGGTCGCGCGTCGCCGTCGCCAGCATGCTCGAGATCGTGATCAGCGCAAGGTACGCGCCGACGACCGCCACCGCCGGGCTCACATGGTGCCACCAATAAACCGCCGTCGTCCCGAACCACGTCCCCGTCAGGCCGAACAACAAGAACAAAGTCCCTATGAACGCCCACGGCGAGTCGCCACCGTAAGCAGCCGCCCACGCAGGAAAAAGCGGTTGCGCGATGGGTGCAGCTGGTAATTCCGCAGTGGCTTCTGCGTCGTCGGGTCCAGGATGGGCTTCGCTGACCGCGGGGGCCCAGGTTCCCGCAACGGCGGCGCAAAAGAGGGTGCAGGCGACGCCGAGGGCGTGGGGTGCTCTGAGTACCCGGCATTCGCGGACTTGTTATACCCGCCCGCGCTGGGGAGATCGAACATGCCGTGCTCCTCGCCCTCGCGCGGCGCGCGGGACTTGTGCAGCGAGTCGACGCTGAGTCCGCGGCGCAGACTGAAGACGCGCTCGAGGCTGTTGCGCACCATACGGCTGCTGCTCGAGACGCTGGGGCGCGAGGCAGCGACAGGCAGGAGCGGCTCGCGGCTGGGCTTTGCGCGCTGCTGCTTGGTGTCTTCGCTCTCGGCAGTGTGATTGTCGACGCTGGTCAAGGGCTCGTCGGAGCCATTGGCGAGAGGCCCGAGGTTGTAGACATGCTGGTTTGCGGACTCGAGGGAGGCAGGGCGATAAATAGGGCGAACAGGGCGAAAGAAGGACGCCGAAGGCTGGATGCCGCCAGCATGGGTCCTCGACGTCGGAGACAACGGCGGCGGATTGCTGGTCATAACTCAAAGGAAGTCCGGAGAATATTATTATTTATTTACTGTACTAAGCGACACTACATAAGCGACGCGATTCTCGATGCTCTCCTGGTCCCCCAGTGCCTCGCACACGCGGGCTACATCATCCAAGCACTTCACTCGTCGCGCTTTTCCTTCACCATCGCGTCGTCGTCGGGAAAAAGAGACTCAGAGGGATACTGATGGTTTATGATTCGGATCAAAAACGATTGCCGTCTCTGCCGTGCTCAGCAAGCTGCAAGACCCATCGCAAACTGCCCATATGCTACTAGTAGTTAAAATTCACTATACAGCAATGTAGAATCATTCAAGCAAGAGAGACTGTAGATGCATGAGCCTTGGAAAAAAACCCTCGTCTGTTGGCATCACTACGGCCGTTGCCGAACAACAGAGATAATTTATTGCTTTCCATGTCCACGGTTCTGTACGCGTCCTTGCCGTCCCTGGCCGTTCCCTGCTTCCTTGCCCCCGCCATCCTCCATGCCGCCAACAACACCCAAGACCGCCTCGCCATCCTGCTCGTCGCCGACGCCCTCGATGAGCCGTGGAACAGCGTGCAGCAGCTTCTCGCTTACGTCTATGTCCAAGCCACCAGCGCTGCCCAGGCTCGGGATCTCCTACTGATGCAGATCGACGTGTTTTTACAGCGCCCCAGCGACCCGTTTCCCGAGTTTTCTGCAGATGTCGTATTCCGCGTCGACGGCGGTACCTGTCTTGCGCCAGCCATTTGCGATATCATTCACCCCCGATAGATCTCCGTCTCTGCCGCCGCATCTCTCTGCTCTTCCCGAGAAGCGTCTCCCACGCGGCGCGTCGTCCGCGAGTGATACCGCCAAACAAACCACCCCGATGTCTCTCCGCGGCTCCCAGTCGTCGCCCTCGGCGGCACCTTCGACCACCTCCACGCCGGCCACAAAATCCTCCTCAGCATGGCCGCCTGGATAACCACCACCAAGCTCATCGTCGGCGTCACAGGTGCGCGTCAGCCGCCGCAGGGGGCCTGATCTGTGTCATCCCACCCACAGACGACGCCCTCCTCACTCGCAAGGCGAACGCCGCCGTCCTGGAACCCCTGGAACAGCGCATCGCCGTCGTGCGCGCCTTCCTCACTGCCTTCCGCCCCGCACTCGTGTACGACATCGTCCCCATCAACGACGTGTACGGTCCCACCGCCTGGGACCCAAACATACAAGGGCTTGTCCTCAGCAAGGAGACCGCCGCGGGCGGTGCGGCCAGTGCGTCCCTTTCACGTGTCATTCAATTGAGGTCCCTCGAGCAGAAGATCTCTATTAGTCGCCGCCCACCGTGCCGCACACAACCTCCCGCCGCTGCAAACGTTCACCATCGACGTCATATCTGCGACAGAGACGAACCTGAGCGACCACGACGCGGAATTGCTCAAGCGGACAAAGATGAGCAGCACGGCTATCCGCGAATGGATCGTGGCCAAGCGGAATCGGGAGCCGTAAGTGCGGGTTATGAGGGATTAGGGCAATTCAACAATCAGAATGTACGTGTACCATCTAGAAATCAATTATACCAGAGGACCCCTTTTTGCCCGTGAGCTATGCCCCCTTCGACTCGATGTTGCTTGTGCTCGCCCTGGTCACCAGCGTCGAGTCGAGCGGCGCGGCTTTTGTGAAACATCTAGATTTCCTTTGCCTTCCTAACGGGCAGGTGCCCCTCCTTCGGAGTTGTGGCAAACGGACACTTTCCGCCGCGGCGAATCGGTGCGAATTCCACTCGGATTCCCTGGTCGCAGATTCCAGATATCCCATCGCGCCACGTTACGTTACTCGACGCGTCCATCATAGCTCCGTGCGGGGACCCGAAGTTTTCTCTCAGGCTTCGGAGAACTTATCTGATCTCTCACTCTCACTATCTATGGCACCCCTCCGGTTGTCCTTGGCTTGCTGGGACTACGACAGGGTCAAGGCGATAGAAGATGGTCGCGTCAAACCCGAGGGCATCGAGCTCACCTTTTTGAACTTGCGAGTAGAAGAGACGTTCGTTTGGCAATCAATTGCCCATCGCTGCCTCTCGGGCGCCCTCAAACTGCTGACCCACAGTCCAGCTTTTTCCGTCAACTCCGATTCCAGGAGTTCGATGTCGCGGAACTGAGCCTCTCGTCCTACGTGGTGAGCTATCATCAAGGCGTGCGCGTGTGCATCCGACGCAGAGGGTAACCCTTCGTCCCCAAGCTGACTCTGAACGGCCCGGAACCGCCCTTCATCGCGCTCCCCGTCTTTCCCTCGCGCTTCTTCCGGCACCAGTCCATCTACGTCAACCTCAAAGCCGGGATCCAGTCCCCCGCGGACCTCGCAGGCCGCCGCGTCGGCACCCCCGAGTTCCAGATGACCGCGCCAGTCTGGCAGCGCGGGATCCTCGAAGACGAGTACGGGCTCAAGTACGATTCGCCGCTGTACTTTACCGGCAACGTCGAGCCGTCGACCGTGGAGCGCAAGGAGAAGGTGCCTCTCCAGCTCGCGGACAGCGTCAAGATACAGCCGATCCCGAAGGGTAAATGCCTCGCTCAGATGCTGGCTGACGGCGAGATCGATTGCCTTGAGAGCGCGTGAGATGCTCTGCTCTGCTGCATTTACGATTGAAACTATATCATGCTGTCATGAACCTAGGACAGCTCCGTCAACTTTCGGTACGCATCCGGACGTCGGGCGTCTCTTTCCCAATGCGAAAGAAGTCGAACAGTGTGCGTTTCTGCGAATTGGCATCCTACCCTCTTTCACATGCTCCCTGACCAGCCTACTTCAAGCGGACTGGCATTTTCCCCATCATGGTACCAGTTTTCTCGGTCTCCACTCACATGAACCTCACCTTCACAAAGCATGTCATAGTCGTCAAACGCTCCGTCCTAAAGGATAACCCGTGGGTTGCGCAGTCCCTCACGAAAGCGTTTGCCCGCTCTCTCGAGTACGCGTATGAAGCTATCCACGAACGCGGTGCACTGAGGTGTGTAAGCCAGCGCGGCCATCGAATTTTCTCTCACGATCATCGCTCCAGATACATCCTGCCCTGGATGCAATTCCATGTCGAAGAAACCCAAGCGGCTTTGTGTTCCGAGGGCAACGAGAGATGGTGGGAGGATGGCCTCACGCCCCAGAATACGCGGACTCTCGATAAGTTCCTCGAGGCAACCGGTCTCCTCCTTGCATTGCCATCACTGCTCAACAACCTGTCTTCAGTATTCTTACAACCAAGGGTTGGCGCAAAAACGTTGGCAGGTAAAGGAACTTTTTGCCCCGGGCTCTCTCGAATCGTTTGTTCTTTGAATTTTTCAAATCAAAATTATCGTGTCTACGTTTCACAACAGTGTCTACTCCGCTAATAAGTCCTCCATCTGCGATTCTTCGTGGTCTCGCCGTAGAGCAGCTAGAATATCCTGGATCGCATCTCCCTCCATTACCGAGGTGAGGTTCATCACGGACAGCCCGATCCGGTGGTCAGTCACTCTTTCCTGGGCGTAATTGTACGTTCGTATCTTGTCACTTCTGTCCGCACTCTTCACCAAGTTTCGTCGGCTGGCCCTCCGCGCCTCCATCTCGCGAGTGAGTTTTGCTTCCATCAGTCGACTCGCCAATATTTGGAATGCTCGTCGTTTATTCTGTGAATAGTTGAGCGCAACTTCGGCCTGTGTATATCGCCTGAGACTAACCTGATGCTGCGAACGCTCATCTTGCATCGCAACAGTGATGCCTGAGGGAATATGCGTTAACCGCACAGCCGACTCCGTCTTGTTGACGTGCTGTCCGCCAGCTCCTCTAGCTCGCATAACCTCAATTTTTACGTCCTCCATCGAATATAATTCTTCTTTATGTGCTTCAGACTCCTCTACCAACGGAAGTACCTTCCAGTAGTTTAGATTTTCCACGAAGAATGGTCAATAGACATACGACGACGGCGACGGTGCTGGTATGCACGCGCCCACTCTGCTCTGTGGCGGGTACCCTCTGCACCCTATGCACTCCACTCTCCCATTGAAGAGCGTCATACGCTCCGGGACCCTTGAATTCCACGACGGCGTCTTTGACACCTCCCGCATCCAGATCGTTGCTCGAAACAATGTTGGTCTTCCACTTCGAGACTTGCGCAAGCCGCAAATACATGCGCAACATGTCCCCGAGGAAGAGTGACGCCTCAGAGCCACCCACCCCAGACTTCAGCTCCATCAACGCGGACAGATGCGCCGTCCTTGACGGGGGAACCAAAATCGCAGGAAACGTCGTTTTAACAATCTCTGTCAACGAGTCGACAAGCATTTTGTGGTCTTCAGATGCTAGTGAGCGCAAGTCTGGATCATCCAGCAGGGTCGTTGTTTCCCTAAGGGCCTGCAGACTGACCATAAGCAATGAGTTCGAGCTGTTCGCGCATAGTTCAACGGAACGGACCTCTCGCGTTGAAACCCAATTATCCCATGCTTCCTGAATAGGCTCTGTTTCCTTGAGCTGTTTCAGACGCAGTACATCCTCAGGACTTGACATGGATTCTGAAATCTGAGATTTTGTCAAGAGGAAGAAAAATGCTAGGATACATTGAGCAGACTTGAGATGATATAAGAGCGCGTTCATCGGTGCGCTTTTTGACAACGCGCAAGATACGAGCGGCATCCGATTCTATCTGCTGAATAGCGGACGAGAAGCGACGGATTCCAAGTCGAAGGAGCATAAAGTGACCAAATAGTAGTCTACAACTTGGAGTACAGCTACGCGTGTCCGATGCAGAGATAGGTATGTGGACCAAAGGAACAATAGGGAAAGGCAAAATAGGGTCAATACGCAGCATATGCAAGAAATCGTATAGGTAGGTGAGAATTGTAAGGTACTACAGCGCTATTCGCAGCAATGCGGAAAATGCCGGGATGTTGGGCTCTGTTTACATGACCCCTATCGAAAGCTTGTCCACCATTCCTTGTGTCGTAGTCCTGGGCAATTATGGGCAAAGTAGCAAAATATGACGTTGTCAGAAACAGCTACATTGCAGAAAAGACAGGAAAGGTAATGGGAGCAGACACATTGGATTACAGGACCAGGATGGTCAAATCATCCGCCCAGAACATGCTATGATCAGCTTCAAACCTCAGAATTTGCATGAGAGCACCCGACGAGTTAAAAAGTGAAAGATATGATCACAAATGAAGCCACAGTGAGCGGTAGAGGGCAAAGGAGAGCGTCCGTTATGATTGAGGCGTGTCGTACAAACAAAAGCTAATAGCGTGGAAAAATTTGACGTTTTCCGCATTTATATCGATAGCGCTGTAAAAGAAAAGACGGCCCTACAGTCCATGGCTTGTGCCGCCGATATTACTCCGGTGTAAATTAGTCCCATCTAGCTCCAGGCTCAGTATCGTCGAACGGGTGTTGTACGCATCGCTTCTGCCGTGTAAGGGTCATAGTCGATGCTTACGCCATCTCGCATGGAACCAGCATCTCCGTACGGGGCTCGTGGGGGCTGGTATCCCCCCTGGTACCCTCCGGGTGCTTGTCCATACCCATCTTGTGATGAGTACCCGCTACCGTAGCTCCCACCGCGCTCGTGCTGTGGCTCGTCCCTGTATCCTGTCAAGGAGACTTCACTGGCGTTCCACGTTTGCGATGGGCCCTCGTGGTGTAGAGGTGTAAACGCGCTCGAATCAGAGTTGCGGAGGGCACCGGCTGCACCAAGACCAACACCCGCATCAGGTCCACTCATCCCATATGAGCCGTACGGTTTGCTGGCCGGGGTCCGCATTTTCTGAGCACTCCTGCGCCTGGCGATGCAGAACCAAATTCCACCAGCAAGCGCAAGTACAGCAGCACCGCCTGCCGCAACTGCAATAATCAACACGAGATGGGAGGAGCTTCCCGACGTTGTTGTCTTGCCACTACTGTTGGCACTGCCATCGGAACTGGTAGATGCACTATCGGCAGCGCCCTGTGCAGACGCCAGGTTCACGTTGTCGGGCAATGTCACTTGAGCGGCAGTTGGCTGCGCCCCCATCGCTCCAGAACCCACGAGCACGGAAGTACCGTTGCTGGGGACGCCATTGACGACGACGAACAGCCAAGCAGGGCCAGGCTGGAAAAGATTGGGGTTCGGCGGAAGTTGATTGACATGAAGGTCGATGTCCCCGTTGCTGTTGACAGTATATGTGTTGTTGAGCTGCCAAAATGCCTTAGCCACTGCAAAACTGAGCAGTGTAAGAAAGACTGCACCTGAAGATACCTTTGCCCCATGTTCATCGCGTGCGTCGTCCATCCAGGTCGAAGGAGCGCGACAGTGGTGTTCGCAGCCGCAGCGTCGGACGATCCAGAATACGAGCTGGAGGGAACAGTAATGTCGAAAGATGAACCGCCATACGATAGCGTGGATGGAACGCCGCTTGGAACTGGTCGCGTGGTGGCAGAGAAATAGGGAGGGTAGAAGATTTCAGCTTGATATTGGGTCGGGAAGACGGTGGATACGTTCACATCGACGTTAGGGTTGGAGCCAGCGATGATGACCGACGCATCCGGTAAAAGAAGTGCGGAAGAATGGTACAGCCGTGCGATACTGGATGTAGAGAGTCCCGCGTTCGACCAACGGCTACCGGACGGCGCGTTGGGGTCATAAATTGCAGGTGTACCTGTATATTGTGGAAATTTCAGCGGCGTTTTGGGATGCGGGGTCAAAGGACTTGCCGACAGGACCAGAAGCTAGAGACTCGCCAAAGGGCATTTCATACCAGAACTCCGTTTCACCGGTTGCTTGTGCGTAGCCTGCGGTGCCGTTGAGTCCCCCGTTTACCATCAGCAATTTGCCGGTGGGTAGGATGATGAACTGCCCATGGTGCGACCTTCGGGCATGTCGTCCTCTTGGACATACACTGGGGCAGATCCATCTGCAGGCTCGGGCGTGATGCGTTGACAATCTTTGGATGCAGGGTAGTCCCAGGTGTTGATGTTGGGATAGGAATAGTTGCCCCAGGCAGAGTCAGGCATATCAGAACCGCCTGATTCGATTGAGCAATGGATGTATGACCCGGAAAGAGAAAGGTACCGCAAAAGATCAAAGTCTGTTCGTAATTGTTGGCCACGGTGAGCGGAAGCATTGCGACCCCTCCACTGGCAGGGTAGACCCTGAACATCGCAGTGAGAGGAGACTGAGGTTTAGAAGACGGAATGCATACCGAACGACTTGGCCAGGCATGTCTGGGAGATCTGTCTCCGTGTTGCTATCCGAATCCCATAACACTGATAGCGAATTAGAATGCGCAAACTGTAAGAGGGAGACGCTTTACTGGTCGAGTAATTGGCCTGCACAAACAATTTCCCTAGAAAAGTGATTCAGTGCCCAGAGGACGTCCACTTAACTTGGTATACCGACCAGAGGACATGAGGAAGGTGTGCGCATAAGCGTTGAGACCGGACGTCTTAGTCAAGAAAGCCATGTTCTGCGGGGTCTGACCATTTGAGGGATAGAACTCGTAGGTCGGTTCCGCCGCGCCTCCTTCCGTGGTGGGATCGAGGTTGGGGGTGTTTCGATTGATGTAACCACCGTTGACGAAACCACCAATGATGACAATCGTACCATTACCCAGCATCTCTGCAGCTGAATACCTGGAGCACTCGGATGAGGACGGCAGTGTCCTCGTTCTGACAGGAACACACACCAGCGCTGTTTTTGCATGGACAGTACGTCGGGGTTGTCAAACCTGGCAGTCCTCTCAGCCACTTGGTCTAGTATCCAGATATTTCGTGACCCACCATTCGCATTCAGTAGAACTGAAGTCGTCAGCGTTGGTGCAAGGGTTGAGGATACGGATAGCTCTCGATCCATCGAAGTCTTGATATGTGGCATCCCAAGCACCCGATGCTCTGGAAAGAAATGAAAGGGGAGTTACATCTTCGTGTCTGTACACACCCTGAAGGATTCTTGACGGAACCGATATTGCCACCAGGACCGATGGCCCCGTTGCCTCCAAAGGTGACAAAAGAACCCTACCGGGTGTGTCCAGATAAATTCGGCAGGAAAGGTGAGTCACATACATTGGGGAGGTGATAACCCGACGCGCAGAATACGTTGGTAGCAACATCCATCAGCTGGACCTCGTGTGTAGCGATGTCCCATACTGCTCCCCAGGCCCTATGGGCAGAACATGAGTCTTGGAGCTGGGCAATTGGCACGGAAATAATGCGAACGGGTGACCATTTATCTGGGCGGCGTTCCCCTCGGCCTTGTCGAGCATATACACCTGTCGGCACAATGAGCTGTGTTCCTCTGCCTCGTCTGCTCCGAAGACAGACCTTTTGGTCGTTACCCAGGAACATCATCATGGCGCTGATTTGGGTATTACCCCCGTCAGCGAAAGTGCCTGCTAGTGAGGCCAAGGCAGGCGGGATGGCCCACAGGGCCACCAGTGACAATAAGCGTGTTATCATAAGAGAGTCGTGTTGGAAGTGGAAAACGATAGTGTGCTGGCTGGGGAGGCGGAGGAGGGTCAGAAAGGAATGGACTGGCAGGACCAGGAGGTGGGAGACAAAGGAAAAGTACTTAGCACAGGATGTCCCAAATGACAATGTCACGGATCGACGCCGGCTGTCGGCAGCTGTCGGCCAAGTGCCTAGAATATCCATTCTAGAGCCATGGGGTGCAGTCCATCCAGCCGCCCGAAAAAAACTTGGTAGTACACGAATTTATTCAAAATGCAGACAGGAAATGCCGTAGCTGAAAGAGAGAAAAATCCTTCACTCTGATTCATCGTCTCCATGGGAGCTAGCAACATCACTTTGGGTGTCTTCCTCCCGGGCACTTGCAGCTGTGAAGCCGGAGAGCACAGCACTGCCCCCCTCGCCTGCGAGTTCTTCCACGCGTGCGCCATTTGCAGGAACTTGAACGTTGTCGGATTGGATTCGCGCTCGTCGTCAGCAAATACCATGTCCCAATCTATACATATCGTGTTAAATATAGCAGCAAGCGGCTGGAGCAAAAATACGCACCCTCTACAGTCTGACCCGTCTCTGCGTCGACGTGTCTTCGCTTACTGACGATAGGCATCATGCCCTGGACCTTGTCCACATCGCTCTGCGAGCCATGGTTTTCCTCGAATGTCTTCCAGACCTCGAGGATAGCCACACGCTGCAGATCAAAGATTAGTGCTTGATGCGCAATCCTGACCGGCGCCCGTACCTCGCTTTTGAGACTCTTCTTCTTCATTTCCTGGTACGCGCGGTCGAAGACTTGACGCGCCAAGGCCGCATCTCCCTCGACAACACGGACCTCCGCTTCTTCGTCCTCCTCTTCTTCCCGAAGAGCCCGCGGGACTGGAATGGGCTCGGCCTCGAACAACGCGTACGCGATCCAGACTTTAACGTGACCGCTTAGCTGGATGAGACGCTCATACAAGCTCCGCGCCGTCTCTCGTTCTCCTTCCTCGATCTCAAAGTCGATGTACGCTTTCCACAGCAGCTCCGGCATGGAGAGAGGCGACTGCGCGACACCGAGCTCAAAGATAGCACGCGTTCGCGCGAAATCCTGGAGTTGAGATTCCAGTTCAGCAAACTTGATCCATGCCGGTGAATTTGCGGGATCAAACTGGCAAGAAATGAAACTTCCGTGAGATATCGCAGGCAGAAAAAGCAGACTTACTTCGAGATACTTCTCGTACAATTTGCGGGCTCGGTCGAATTCCCTCAGCTAGACGTGTTGTAGTCAAAAACACTTCAGTAAGGTGCGGCACATACCTCGACCTCTAGCTCAATGTACCCTTTGAACAACGCTTCTTTGGGGCACATACCGACCGCCGCACCCAACAACTTCCGGGCAGCTGCCAAATCCAGCCGGCGAACTTCAAACTTTGCGAACATAAGCCAGAGTTTAGCGAACGTGAACTGTTTGTGGGGGACCAGTTTTATCGCTTCTTGGTAGATCTGACGTGCACGACTATAGTCCTATGAAAGACCGATGCTAAGTGCCATGAGAAAAACGAGAAGCAAATCACTTACCTTGGTCTCAATCTCCTCGAACAGCGCATATTCTAGCCAGAGGAAGATATATCTCCTCCAGTGCCTCTTCTCACTCCCTGGAGGAACCTGTGCCACCGCCCGCTCATACACCTCCCGCACGCGAATGATAGCAGCTTCTTCCTCTTCCGTAGTCGCGCCCTCATCCTTCAGATCCCGCCAGGCACCCTCCTCCAGCCGTGCGTAGTCGAACCATACATCGTAATTGCGACCATCATGCGACAGCTCCTCTTCATATTGGATCCTCCGCTTCCCAAGGACTGTGCTTTCGAGGGTGGAACGCGTTCCATGTTGCTTCTCAAATTTTGTGTAGGCTGCGTACAAAGTGGCAGATTTGGACCTGGGGATACGAGCTAGAGCGAACTGTAAAAGGTCGTGAGTCCCTCCCCTCCTCGATAGATATTTGCATTTAGACATACCTTGTAAATCACACGTGCCCGTTCGTATTCTTTGAGTCTCGTCTCCATTTTAGCAAAGGCCCCAAAAACGGCCTGCGCCTTTTCGATCTGCTCTTCATCGTCGCCGTAGAAGTCCAAAGCAGTCTGGAACACCTCGCGCGCTTTGTCCAGCTTGCTACGCTCCTCCTCGAACTTGCCCCACTTGACCCACACGCGAGGCTCCGGCCGGACGGTGATCCATCGTTCGTAGATGGCACTCGCGCGGTCGAGCTCGTTGTACCGCTCCTCCATCTTAATGTATGCTTGCCACGCCTTGTCGTCGGGCTCCCACTGCATCCACCGCTCGAACACCTGTCGTGCTCCAGGAACGTTTTGCAGGAGCTCCTCGAGGTAGACGTACTTGTACCATAGCTGGTCCACGCGCGGCAGGAGAGTAACTGCGCGGTCGAATAGATTACGCGCATGTTGGACGTTCCGCGATTTTAGCTCCATCTCCGAGTAGCTTAGCCACAGCTGGATACTACGAGGATCGACATCAAGAGCACGCTCATATACCGACCGGGAGCGCGCGAATTCGTTTTGGCTGGCCTGCAGAGGCGCGTCTGAAAATCGAGAAATGTACTAGGCGGCTGCACATACCTCCCAGTTTGCATACTGCAGCCATTCTTTTCTGGCAAAAAAATCAGAATGCGGCAACACATTTCCTCTACGAAAAAACACACATGCTCCCTCTTGTCCGCCTGATGCGCTCCTCGAATTCTTTGCGTTTTCTGCCGCGATACTCATGGAGTTCTTCGAAATCCTCTACGCGCTGTTTAGGTGCACGGAACGCGGTTTCTTGACGTTCTTGGGCCTTTCACAGAGTTAGCGCCGACTGAAAATTTCGCGTCCAAGTATACCTCTCGTAGTAGCTGCTCTGCGGTGATCTGGCGCAAGTTGAGTCACGATTCCAGGATAGATATGAGCGAAGGACATACTTGGATAGCCGCGGGAGCCCGGTTTTTTATCCTGAGGTTGGGTGGGTGAGTGGCAAAGAAAAGAGTTGCAGAGGGCGCGTACCGGGGTGCCCTGCCGTCTTGCATATCGGAGCCAAGTCCTGTTTTGGGGCAAGTACAAACAAGAGACACCACGCACCTACCTCGGCTGCGCACCGTGGCCACAGCGAGCAGAGCCCTCCGCCGCTGTCCTCCACAGCGCCCAATGACCAGTTACGACTCACGACCCATGTATTCCGACCCTCGTCTTGATGCACCTCCTCCGCGGTCCCAATTCCGCCGTCCATGGTCCCCGGAACCCTACGATCCTCGTCCTTCGACCGGAGTACCACGCCAGTATCACGAATCATATCTCCCGCGGAACCAGTATGCAGAGCCAGAGTATCAGCCGGACTACGGATTTGATTACCCCGGTTCTGCACCAAGGCGGCGGGAGCCCTCTGATATCTCTGTCGAGGCCTTGGATCTTGCGGACTACGCCATGACTTTGCGGGCGAACCAGACGCACATGCATCAGGGCCAGTATGACCAAGACATGTACCCCCCTTCGCCACCTGCACATCGCCCTCTGGCAAACCGCCCACCTTCCGTGGTTTCTCGCATGGACACACTGTCATCAAATGCGTTCACCTCTTCTTCCCGAGGCCGGAATACACGTCGTCCATTTTCATTGCCTCCCCCGTCCGTCCAGTTGCATTCATCCCGCCGCTCCTATGCTCCCTCTCCCGTTCAGCCAATAGCCATAACACGCCTCGTTCAAACCCTCACTCGAGTCAGCCAGATATTGACACGGCCCATTTCCCTGCATGGTCAAGGAGCTGGTACGATAGCAAGGCTGTCTCCGTCGCGGACGACAAATATACCGCGCTACCCCCGACCTCTTGGAGCCCCAAACGTTCCTCATTAGAACCGGGAAATACGTTTCGGACAGATCCCTTCTCCCAGTCATCCGATACTTACAATAACCCGTATGGTCACACTTCATCCTTACCGGGCTACGATTCAAATCGGGACCTCCTTCCTTGGAGTAGCGAACTCCCAGAATATGCTCCTATGATCGATGATTCCCTCAAGGAGGAGCGGATGCGCATGCTCGAGCGTGAGTTCGGCCCCGATGCTACCAAGAGGAAAGGGTCTGCGCAGGGCGATTTCTTGGACGAGAATGGCAAACCTCTTGTGGGGACGGTTGACTTGAAAGGCCAACTAGTCACCAAAGGGCCGAGGAAACGTGTTGCCCTGCGGGTTTCTCAAGTACTATTGGCCTTGGCAGCAGCAATACCGGGGATTTATGCGGCGTTGGTTAGTCCATGTTCACCCTGGTCGCCCCAAACCACTAACTCCTGTTGAAGATCATCAAGCCCAAGGAGGGAACGCCGCCGCCATCGGGGACAGTGGCCGCGTACGTCCTATACGTGTTCTCTGTCCTCACGTTCTTGCTTTTGCTGTACATGTTTGCTCTGCGTCCGTGTTGTTTTCGAGGGAAACGGAGGAAGGTTGGACCTGGCGGGAACCTGATGGCGAACGGCATGATGGTTCTCCCAGTCTCTGGTCTTCCAGGAGGCAAGAAGAACAAGTCCTCGGGCAAAAAAGGCAAGAACGGCAGCAACGCGACCATGCCCGGCGGTGGCGATGTGCAGGTGAACTTGATCGTGGACCCCAACGCGTTTGGCGGTGGACACGACGACGACACCGACACGGACGACGACGAGATGGGATCGGTCCCAGGGTCTTTCAACTCCGAGTCTGCGCGGCGGAAACGCAAGAGGGCGAAGAGGCGGAGTGTCTTTGCTGGTTTGGCCATGGAAGAGGACTGGAAGAGGGCACGGTCTTGGGCGAAGAAGATAACTGCCGTCGATGTCGTTGGGGTTCTACTTTGGGGAGCCACCTTCATCATAATCATCATTGGAAAGCGCTGTCCAAGCGGCTCCTACGACGGATGGTCCGTGTTTCGTCTGCCTCCTTAGCATGGACTGAAAGTTTCCTCAGGTGCAACGCTTACAACGTTTCTTCGGCCGCAGCCTGCTTGCTCTGCGTCTCGTTTGGCTTGGGCATCTTCTTTGATATCCAAGACTTACATGCCAGCAAGGCTTCTCCACGGACCCGCTCATGACATTGTTTTCCTTTGGACTTACCATAATAATACTCACCCAGATATTTCCTCGCACATCTAGCATTCCATTCACGCCTGTAATGAACATCAACTGCAACGACTTTTACGTATATCCTTATCCATATATCCCGGTCCTAGAAACATAGTTTTTTGCGGAATCTGAGGTTCGCAGAATCGCAACTCGGTCACGAGATACCTGCTTTGCATTTATTTGCTTCTTCATGCACAAAGCACCCATGGCTATAAAAGCCGGCTCTTGCTGGACAATCTCTTGTCCATGTCTTCTTTCCACCATCAACCTCCAGCAGCTCCAGTCCCATTCCTGTGTATCATTATGACCACCCTCCAAAGAAATTCAGAGGAGGCCGGCCCCCCATGCCACTTCGCCCGGTTCAGCCTATAGTCCCGCAGTGGGATCACGATTACAATGCGAGTCAACAGTTTTTCCCGACTCATGGCATCTACGATACTACACGCGTCGGCCCCGTGACGACGCGACTGGACCCCTACCGTGCTAGAAATCGTGATTTTGTGCATCAGATCAATACGCGGGCCAGAACCAGCGCGGCGCGCACCCTCAACAAGGTGGTCAGGTTTCGTTTGAAGGACCTTCGCAACTCAGTGGTCACCACTACCCACAGTCCTTTCCCCCCGATCGCGAAAAGACGCCTACACCTCGAAATCCGCGGCCAGAAGAACAGTTTCAACGTGCCACCCAGCACGCTTGGAGGAATCGCTGGGAGTGTCCACAGCCAAGTGGTATATACGTGCCGCCACCTCTGCCCAACATTGACCACAAGATGCAAGCTGAGGTGCTCGATATTTTACCTTTTTTTGAATATCGCGACTGACGCAGCTCAGGTGGGGGACATCGTGCGTATAAAGCCATGGGAAGACCAGTTCACTTGGATCGAGGGACGCGTTGACAAACTAGACTATGCCTTCGTCACTGTAAGCTTGTCCATCCCACCTCTGGAACCCATTTGTGAAGCTGTGTATAGACCGATCAGCCGTTGCCACGCTTCGTCGTCTCGTACAGCCACCCGGATTCAGGTCATGAAGTACGGCGCCTCTTCTCTCCTTATTTGAACCAAGTTACGGTAAGAGCAACAGATTCGATCATCTTGGAGCGTCTCCCGGACGGTCTCGAGGTACGTGACATCCATTTCGGTCTCCTATGTTTTCCGAACCTTGCCATCAGCGTTACCTGTACGCGTGTATACCTCCTTTGTATAACAAGGAAGACGAGCCACTGGAACAAATCTGGACTAAAGCACAAGTTCTGGTCTGTACCATCCACCCGTGAGATACTTTGAATTAAATCCCCGACCAGACCCCTCCCAATCAATGGGGTGCAGTCAACATTCGCATTCTCGAAGGACCATCCAAAAATGTGCTGTTCAACCACTTCCCGTTGGATCATACCTTGCCTTACACCAGGGCATCGCGTGTCCAGGTGAGCAGGCAAGGATATGCTCTCGCGGGAAGAGATGGCCATCCCCTGGAGGAAGAATACAAATTCAATGTAGAATAATCTATACAAGCAAGACCATCATGTACGGTATAGCACAAATCCACTGTCCCCTTCGACAGAAATCCTATAAGTAAAACGGGATGCCGTAGACAACCGGCGCCGCTCCCGTAAGATACTTGAGTTTACATGAGGACCTTGACTGCGCGACGGCAGCAATCAAGGATGTGTGTTTCTCCTTGGAAACACTGTCACGTACACCGTCTTCATTCAACCCGAGTTTATCGAATACGGACTGGGAGAAGACGTCGATGTCGCGATCTGTCACGTCCCAGAGATTAGCCACCAGCGTCGGACTGCGCAAAAAATTAGTTTCGGTGTTGAAAAAACCGTATGAACTGACCACCCAGCCAACATGTAGTTATACGGTGTCCCGACGCGATCAAAATCTCCCATTTCCCGTAAAGAACCCGATGAGCACCCCACAACATGGTAGCTGCGCAACGGGGCAAATTCCGAATTTTGTGGGATCGCAGGTATTGTTCCGCACCCCCGTGCCCAAAGTACCTGTTGATGGATAAGTACGGGAGAAAACCCGTTGGGAACGAGAAGACGCACACGACGAGGTCCTTCTTCCTCAAAGCATCGAGGAGTTGTTGCTCGCTCGGGGGCGGCCTACGATGCTTTGCCAACCGACTTTTTCCATGCTCTCAACCCAGCCTTTGAATCTCCCTTCTGTCCGCAGCAAATCTCCGCTAGGATTCAACACACAGTACCCTTGCGCGGATCAACAACGGCACGGTCGACCACAGTGGAGGAGCCAGCCCCATGAGCCAGCCATCCCGCGAGTTGCACTCGATCGAGCAGAAAGTCGACGCTGGGAATCCGACTGACGCTCTTGCCTCGCAAGATCGGAATGCTTTCCCACGGTAACCCCTGAAGGTTTTTATCCAGGATCAAGAATATGTGCTCATCTTCTTCGACCTTGGTGGATGTTGGTCCTGCGCCTCTTCTCCGTCCCGCTAGACGTGCATGATGTTCCTCCAGCACGCCTCGCAAGTCGACCACCACTTGATCGATGTCCACCTCTGCAATTGCGACGGGAACACCATGGAACTGGTAAAGATCCAAAATGAAGAACACTAGATCTTCTAATTCCTCGTCCCGGCATTTCGGAGACAGTGTTGAGAAACATTCGAGCAGAACGTCGTCGAGAGCCACTTTGCTAGGGATCTGGCTCTCGAAGGTAGTCGTTTATGAGATCCTGCGGCTTTTGCTTTCGCCTTCTTGTCTTGGAATCGGAGGCCACGATGGAAGATTTTGTCGAACTGGACCCGAAGGTCAGCAATAGCCGCAGCTGTTAAATTAGCTCGTGGCGAGAGGATGGTCTGGAAGGTATAAGTATTGAACAAATGAACACAGCTGGCCGCACCTTGAATGCGCCGAGCCAACAAAACTCGATGTTCTCGAGCAACTCGCGCATCCGCGTGTCCAAGGCTGTGCGCTCCTTCCACCATCGGGCCCTCGCCTCGGAATCATCTTTGATATTAACTGCACCTCTCGTCCCTTCGTCGTTGAGTCTTACAATGTCCATGAATTCCCGCAGTGCGTCCTCAAAGGTTAGATGCTCGTCCTCTTCGTCTTCTCTTCGCCCTTTGAGCGGTACACAGAAAACGAGTGGAGCGGCCTTGGTGTCGCCTCCATATTGTCTAGTGACAAACAGTGTGCTTTTGTCATCTGTGACCGTAATATGCACGATCGTCAATTCCGAGGTAGCCCTGACATTTGTGATGCAGAGAGCGTTGATATATCAGGCGCTTGACTCTGGTATTTGCTTCGGACAGACTCCCAGTAGTCCCGAAGAGACAATTCGTCGCCATCGATCTCGCACGAGACATCAAGCTCAGAGCTAAAACTGCTATTGAAGCGTGGGGAAGTGTTGCTTGGTGGACAAGGAAGAGGAGATCCATCGCGACCGGCAAGCGGCCACTGTAGATCATCGGCCAATCTGGAGGCCGGGAACTTGCGTTGAATAACCTCGAGCATCTCTCTGCTAAGGGTGATGGCCGTCGAAATGTCCAAGAGACTAGCAACGAGCACAGGATCTTGTTTGGCTGATTTGCCAAGGGAAGTCTGTAAGGCTCGAATGACTGCTAACGAGACTACCGCATCCCTGACCCGAGATACATCTCCCCTTCGGGAGAAGAGGGTAAAGTCGAGCCAGAACGACTGTTCTGCCTTGTCCAGGGTATGCAGAATGTCGTGAGTGGAAGGTGAAAGCGCTGGGGCTTCGTCTGTGGACATCCCCATCGGGAGAGCAATGGCTGGAGCCCAGTTGAGTTGACATGATCATCGAACAGTAGTCAACTCACTAGATTCCGTCAAAGAGCTGAGGAACATGTCGGTTCGGAAGCGCCCATACACTTCATGAAGGGTGAGTTTGGCCATCAGGCCGTTTTCTTGGGCCTTCACTGGTCAGAAAGTGACGCTCGACCACTGGAAGGCACATACCTTCGTTCGCGTTCCAGGCGGTAGAGCCAGAAAACGCTGCAACAGCGCTGCGTAGCCGTTCCCGTCATCCCGTAACAACCAAACTACGACAATAGGTGAAATGCGAGCAAAGAGAACAAAAAATTTCTCACTGTGCTGGCGGAGGACCATCGCCAGAAGTTCAGGAAGAATTGTCTCTCTGGTTACTGAGAGAGCGGGTTCCGACGATCTTCGAGGACTACGCCAGATTTAGTGAACGGGTCACAAAGATATGAGACCGCGTACGCTATTTCCAGGACCCCGAACGTTTGGTCCAGTTGCTCCAGGATCCTGGTAGCCTCCTCATACAGTTGCTGTGCATCCTTGTCCTGAGAGCTCAATTGATTGTAATCTCCACACAAGCGACGAATGTTTGCTGTATCCTTGCCCGGCTGATGTTGCAGGAGCTCCGCAGCTCGCATGAAAGCATCATGGGCCTCCTGCAATAGCCTTTGATGAAGCTGAAGCTCGCCTTTCTTGGCCAAGGCCCGTCCCGCCATGGCAGGCGCATTGAGAGATAGTGCTAAATCGAAAGCCTGCTGAGCAAAATACTCCGCCTCACGGACGGACCCTCGCGTTGAATATGCCTCGCAAAGAGCGAACAACGTAGCGAGAAGACCCTCGGAGACGCGCCATCCCAAACCACCCATAGACGACCGCTGAGGGAATGCCTTCGGGGGCGGTACTTGTTCTGCATGGTCAACTTTGCCATCCGGCAATGCGTTTCGCATCGAAGACATTTCAAAGGGGTTATCCTCTTCCGTGGGCTTCGAGGCTGGCGGACTAAGGCGAGAAAGAGCATCTACTGCTCTGTTCCAAAGCCGCAGAGATTGCAGCAAAGCTTCGAGCGATGCAGCGCTGTCCTCCTATAACGTCTGCATGAATTTCCTGGCTTTCAATTGGATCTTTCGGACTTACCCTGCTGTATTGAATGAGCGCGAATACATTACACGCCACTGCAGCCGTTTCAAGACGAATGACGCGGCACTGGACTCGTTCAAGTGTGGACATGGACTTGGACTCGTCTCCCAGCCGCTCTGCCATCAGAAGAGCTTGGCTGTATAGGTCGAAGCTGTTCGAGATATTCAGCTAATGCAGAAACTTTACACGCGTGAAGGTACCTTCTAGCAGTGTCCTCATTGCAAGCGAGAAGTTCGGCATATCTCAAATAGTACATGACGCGAACATCGTCAGACACTTGGCCTCCGTCGATGGCGCCTTGAGTATGGTTGAAGAGAAAAGTAGCTGGCTTGATTCTGCCTAGTTTCATATACTCCAGCGCAAGCTCGAAGGAAGAAATTACATATCCTGCACGGGAAAATGAGATGGGACCAGGCGAGAGCGACAGTTGCATACCGTCGTTAGTCAAAGATCGTTGACTCCGCTGGCATAGTCGCCGAGTTATATCCAAGAGATGCACCTTGAGCAAAACATGCGACAATAGACCCAGTACGCGGGTCGTCAATTCTAAAAACAAAAGATTCGATTTTCGTCGAAGCAGATTCAAAGGGGGCGCATACGAAGAAGATCCAAAAATCCGTCGAAATCATCGAGAGGAGCGGACTTTCTTGTATCAGCAGCTTTAGGCGTCAGAGATGCACGCGGCGCTGGAAAACAAAAATGAGCCAGAGCCACGTGCTTTCTCCAAGACACTTGCCTAGCCGACTCTTGTTCTGTGGAGTTATGGGATCTCGCGATGGTGCAGTCTTCTTCGCGGCTGGAGCGCGACGCGAAGCAATAGGACGCGCCGCCGCCGCCGTTTTCTTCTGTGGTTGTTTTTTGACGGTTTTGGGGCTGGAGACAGCCACAGGCGCCAACTCCGCGTCGAGGAGTTTGCAGGCCAATCCCACGTGATCCGCAACAATAGCCGACTGCTGTTGATCCGCGCGTCGATGCGCGTGCAGTGCCAGCCAGAGGTGCGCTGAAGCTCGATACTGCGCACGAAAAGAAGACAGATCGGAATCCCGACCCAAGTCCTGTGGTGCATGAGCCTGAAAAATTGGCATCTTCATTTGCGCCACGCACCTTCCGAGCGAGTATCTGTTCAACCTCCTTCCCATTTCCGTCGGCGAAGGCAAATTGACTATCTCTTCGGGCCCGGCATGGTATGAGAATTCCAGACATCTCAGAATCGTCCGAGCCCTTCGCACCGGCATTTCCTCTTTTTTGTAGATCTCTAGGGCAGCACGCAGTAAGGTCTGAATCACAGCTCGTGCGCTCTTCTTCCACCGGCTTTGGTCGAGGCTCTGTATTTGTCGCTCGAGTAACGCTCCGGTGATATGGTCGTCGAGCCGCAAAGAAGAGAGCGGAACGTCCTCCGGGGCCAAAAGTAGCTCGCATGTTCCAAGGTATGTGACGCGGTCCACGATGGTAGTCAGCTGCCCGACCGCTGGCGACATTTCAAAGAGAACCCCGAGAGACGCTTGATGTGTCCGTTGGATAAATTCCGTTGAGGAGTACGGGAAGTCTTTGATGCAGTTCAAAAAAGCTTCCAGGGCTAGCTGCACATTCCCGTCAGGAAAAGAAAGACTCAGCGTAAAGCAACCACACGAACCCTCCGGTCACCGATCTTGGAATAACAAACCCCAAGCAATTCCCATCGCCTCCAAAGTTGTCCTTCTAGCTGTTTCCACCCTTCCGCTGTCTTTGAACCATCGCCGCTAGTCCCGGCGCGCATTTCAAGGGCTTTTCTACCGAGTAGAGATCCCTTGCTCAGAAAACGTATGGCTGCAGCGTATTTGCCCGCCTGGTAAAGTGTCCCAGCCAAGTTATGAAGCGCTCCCGATATGCATCGAGCATACGTCGCCTTGTCAGCAACCTCGTCCGCAAATTTCATCTCGAGGAAAGCTGCAGCGCGTTCAAGGAGATCATATGCGGGAGCGTGGGTACGAGGGTCCTGTACATCGAGTTTCGTGCGTGCCAGGACGAACAGTGTGTCCAGAACGGCTGTGATCGCATCGGAGGTAGGTTTCTAGCGAGCATGTTAATCAAGGCAAAAAATATCCCGAGGCACAGCCCACCGCTCTCAGGGAATCCTCCAGAATGTCCACAATAACCTCTAATAGCCCAAGGATATCAGATCTGTAAGGCAACATTGCTTCGTTGTCGATAAATTTGATAACACTTCTGCGTGCCCTTTCCATGGCCCGTTGCAACTTGCCGATACGCGTAGCACTTCATCACCTCCCTCCTGGGGTACAAGAAGAGACGTAGAACCATGATTTCGCACAGCCTGGGTTGTCTCACGGATCCGTTTGCCTAACGTCCCTGATGAGGGGTCAGAAACGTGCACACGGAGCAAAAACGGAAGTGAAACCTGAGTCAATCTGTTCGGCATTTGAGCCCAGCAAGGTCGTTGTCTGAGCAAGAGTGGCGGAGAGTCGAGCGCAGCGTAAGAGAAATCGTCTGAAGGCTCGAGCTTCGGATCGGAAGTCTGCTTTGCTTCAGAAACGGACTCGTGTGACGTCTCTGGCCGAGTGCCTATAACACCGCAATACGGTCCAAGGAAGCAATTTCCCCTACCTGAGAATGCATAGCATGAGTTGCGCTCGCCAGAGAAATGTACATCACGTACCCGATTGGCAAAGCTCGTCCAGCACTCGCAGAATGCTATGAACCCTTTGCCACTCAAGAAACTATTCGCATCCTCGCGCGCCTGCACTCTGGTTATCAGGCGTCCAAACGCATCCAAGACGAGCCGTATTGCGTCGTGCTCGTCCGACGCCGAACCGACCGACTTGAGGTACAGGGTCGCAGACTTCAGGCACTGATCCCAAAACGACTGTGGCTCGATTCTGCCGAGTGCAGTGAGCGCAAGGCAGGACAGCGCATATTCACGCAGGATAAAGCTGTGTCGGTATGATTTTGACGCTGTCTGAACTACACCTGCCGTTTTGATGAGGCTGCTATACGCCCGAGTCAATATCGAGTCCGTGTGCGATGGCGGAAGGGTAGAGAATAGTGGGGCCCATTCCAATAGTGTTGAAGACGCTGCAAGCGCATGTGTAAAAGAAGCCGGGGATATTTTGGACGCAAGAGTGGACACGAGATGTGAAACAGTTGTCAGTGAATGAAGTAAAAAGGTCGTCACGAGTGTCAGTAATATGGGATCCGGAGGGGTTTCAGGACGCGGGATGGCTATTAAATGCAGGTTTTCTGGGGACTTGGGCGGTATGTCCACGTTCAACAACACGCAGAGTCGAGGATGCATTTCTTGTAATGCAAGTAGAGCGACATCGAACTGACCCATATGTCAGTGTCAGCAAAGGATTCAATCGACACTCACTCACCATCTCTAAAGTTACAAGTTTTTCCAGCACACTCCCCGCTGCTCTTTCAATGTCGAGCTCCCCTGGCGACGTTTCCCGCAACGTTGCAAGATGTTTGGCGACCGTCGTCGCTGCCGTGTTGGCGGTATGAAACATCGAGGCTCTCTTCGCGTCTGCAGACATTTTCCAGCCCGACTGAACGATGGTGGTGAGCTCTTGGGAAGCCGTATTGACTGCACGCATGGCCGCGATGCGCTGTTCCTCGGCCGACAAAGTGGCCGCTTTCTCTTTTCCCTTGCCTTTAGGGTTTGAGATAGCGAGGGCGGCCATCTTGTCCGCCAAATGGTCTGCGGGGGGCTTTTGACGCGCTTTCGAGGCCGCACGGGCGGTCGGACGCGTCGTTGTTGGAGGCATGGTGTCAATAAGCACGAGTAACGTGACGCTGCCACACTTGGTAACGTGACGATGGCCACACTTGGCCCCGGACACAGCCCGATTCGTCCGATGTGTGCATAATGGCAACATGCTCTTGACCTTCGCCCTAGTCGCCCTCTTCTCCCCTTGCTTTGCGGATCCTATCACATTTCAAGGCCCGAGTGGGGCCTCGCATGTTCTTCAAGCACGCCCCACCACCGTCTTCAGACCGTCGTCTCCTCATGCCTTCCACAACGCCCGCTGGCGTTCACGAAACTTGGAGGAATGCGAGGGAGATCTCCAATGGGAAGAGCATCGTCTACTAGGCCCCGACATAGAAAATCGCCATACACTTGCTCAGCTCGCACGTATGAGCGCTGCAGCGTACAGTGGTCCCGGCCGGAACAAAGGATACGAATTAGATCCCGCCTGGAACACCGTGCGTACGGTAGAATCCCACAAAACTATGCTCACTCGCTCGCTAGAGTTTTCCAGTAGGTTGGGAGGGCTCGGATAATGGTTTCCGCGGTCGTGTTTTCATGTCGTCTGACAACTCGACCGTGGTCTTGTCAATAAAGGGCACCAGTCTGCCTTTTGGAGGGTCCACGTCCAAGGAAGATCGCTTCAACGACAATCTGTACGTGCATTCTTGACGTTGGAGCTTCCATCGATAAGCTGCCAGCCTGTTTTCTTGTTGTTGTGCCCGGGTCGACGCATCTTGGGTTTTCCGGAAAGTATGCGATTGTTACAGACACTCGTGGCGCTGCGATGATACTTGGTGAGACTTTTGCCCTCATCGCATGTAAATTGAAACACTAAAGATGCTCAGTCTTTCGAAAGCCCTTATAGAAGATAGTCTGTTCTACTCCGTAGGTGTGGTACGTTGTGTTTCTATCCGCATTCTCCCAAGTATCTGAACCCAGAAGAAATTGATCAATGATCTTTTCTTCCACTACCCTACGGCGAATGTTTGGTTGGTGGGTCACAGCCTAGGTAAAGGTTCATGTCAGATATCCAGCCATCGGTCTCACAAGCGGTAGGCGGTTCCCTTGCCGCGCTCCTTGGGACCACATTCGGCTTGCCTGTGGTCGCCTTTGGTTTGTCTGGCCCATCTTGTCGGTCTGGTAACTCATTCGTCTCAGAATCACCTGGAGATAGATTGGCTGCGCAACGGCTCCATCTGCCGCTGCCTCCTCCTGGCGGACCTCTGGGCCATTTTCTCCCTGCCGTTACTCATGTCTACCACAACGCCGATCCGATTCCATTGGTAATTTCCTCCACGCACAGACGCTCCAGCAGCTGACCTTTGTTCTATTCCAGGGCGCTTGCACAGGTCCTCGTTCTCTATGCGCGCAAGCCGGCTATGCACTAGAAACTCGATGTCACCTTGGCAAGTCCATCGTCTTCGACACTGTCGATAAATTCGGCTGGAAGGTCGAACTTCGGAAGCATCCTATAAGGCAAGCCCTTTTTTCTGTCAACTATCTGCAATCCAAATTTGGATTCCGCACATTAGGTCAGTGATCACTGAAGTTCTGGAGACCGAGGGAATCGAGTGGGAGGACGGTAGAAGTGTTCCCTTGGCTCGCGAAGAGTTGGATTGCGTCGTCAGTAGCCTCGCCGATCGATCCTTCTGCGACTGAATGTGCTGCAGGACTGCTTCAAGTGGGAGTTTGGAGACTTTGACGAACTTCACGAAGGAGCTCTATCAGATTCATCTAGATAATTGAAATCTTTGTATAATCTACTGTATGTATCCATGTACCTCACCTAAATTGCGTCCCTCCAATCAACTTCCCCTGGACGTAGACTCGCGCTATATTTCTATCATCACCACAGAAAAAAAATTGCTCCAGCATGCCTTCGAGGCTGCGCGAAGCAGAGTTGGCTCCCCACACTGCGGGGTTGCCAGCGTCGTCCCGCACGTTGACTTGTATTGCGTCAAAACTCTTGCCTACAGCGAAGCTTCCCACCGATTTATCTAGACTGCAGACCTCAGCACCACCCAGGGTCGCGAGATACAACAGGGTGGCAACCGATAGCTGCTTGTTGCTGAACTGTGCAGACGTATCGGGCTCCACTCTGTGCTGCATCGCAATGACTTTGGACGCAATACTCGCGTTCTGAATGGCGTTGAGGATGGAGGGAGAAAAGCCGCCGGAGACGTCCGTTCCCAATCCGACCTAGACCGAGGCACTGCTTAAGTTCAGAAACGAAAGCAGAGTGTAACAACCGACCTTGATTCCACGGTCCAGATATTTTCCGATTGGAGCAACGCCACTGTTCAAGTTAAAGTTGCTAGTAGGGCAATGGCTGACGCCCGCCTTCTTCGCAGCGATCAACGCAATTTCCTCGTCTTTCAGATGCACAGCATGAGCCAAGATAGTATTAGCCCGAAGGAGCCCAAACGAGTCGTACGCAGCGGCGTAGGACGGAGCTTCGGGGAACAGCGATGCGGTGAACGCCACTTCGGCCGGGTTCTCAGATATGTGAGTCTGAATACGGAGATTTGGGTCAGAAGCGGCTAATTCACCCAGGCTTTTTAACAGGGGAGAAGTGCAACTGATAGCGAACCGGGGCGTCAGGATGGGCTGGACAAGGGGTTCGGCAAGGCGAGAATCATGCGGAAGGTCATTGATATGCGAAATAAGCATCTTGGTTGCAGAAATAGATGCCTCCACAGAAGGCTCGATGTAGTGGGAGGGAGAATTTCGGTCCATGTTGCATTTCTGGCATATTCAATTCATGAGTCCACGTCGTCACGCAGCGCGAAATTCGCTTACACCGACAAAAGCTCGTTGTCCTGAGAATGGTTAGCACAGGACACATGGAATTATCGGAAGTCTCACCGCACGCATTCACGATATTGGCCAGAACTTTGGTTGCTTCAAGGTGGATAGTCCCATAGTAGCAGCAGGTTGTCGTCTGAGAGCCCAGTTGATTCTTCACCGCAAGTAAGGACGAAATCACGGACCCCTGAATCAATTATGCGGCGCACGACAGACGCGTACGTCCGCTCCGCAAAATCCACATCAGAGAATTTGGATTCCATTGGGAATGTTATTTTTTCCAGCCAGTCCAGAAGCTCGTATTCTTGTCCACTACAAAGCAGATGATTTAGACTTCCCTGTGATGGTGTAAGTCCTCACTGACCTGCCCATGTTCGGTACTTGAGGGGCATGCTAGCCTCGGATTGAGAACAAGCAGACATATGACTCCGAGTGGGAGCACTCACTGTGTGAGTATCAATGAATCCTGGGCACAGGAATTCGCCGTCTCGGAGACAAACCACATCGACATCAGCATAACCTCGCGCTGCCAAAGTCTCCTGTACCATCGAATCTGGGACGTCCTCTTCAATCCAATCAATGTTGCCTGAGGCTCCAACGGCGATAAGACATGCGCGATGCGCCCTGAACGATGCGAGGGATACTGGGTTCATAACTGAACCATAGTATACGATTGGTAGCGGCGCGGACATGATGGTTTGAAGCGGCGGCTCCCAAACTCTCCCAAATTGAGTTTAATTATACATTAATTTACGACCAACTCGCCCTCAACGGCCCCTGGTTCTATAGCCAGTTTTTCGAGAAGATCATCGTATCTAGCTCGTTCTGTCCGTTTCAAATACTTCAAAATTTTCGCCCGCTGATGCACTAATTTCCGCAGAGACAATTTGTTCTGAACGTCGTGTTTACACCGGTTCAGGTGCGCATACACTTGACGGATTCTATAGGTGAGAAGGGCGGCTGTGATACGCGCCACACTTAGGAGCGATGCTGAGCGGCGAATGAAAAACAACACACCTTGAACCTCGGTGCGCCCGGTGTCGAATGGGTTTTCAGGAGTTGAGAAGCCCGCGATGATTCGTCTTCGGTTTTCATACGCGATCCCCCCCGCGTCGGAATTCCTGAGGTCGATGGCTTGGGCAAACCTGGCTGCTTTCTCGTCCTCTGCCTTTAGAGCTGCCTTTTGCACGGCAATGAGATCCGGTGGGGGGACATCTGCTGGTGAAGCCTCATCTACGGGCGGAGGGGCATCTGCGGATGAGGTGCCATCTCCCTTCTTGGGTTGCTGACCGGCTTGCCCATGATGCAGGAAGCCGTTGTTGCCAACGACTCGTTGAGCAGTCGACAATTCGCGTAAATCGCGAAAGAGCTTCTTCTCCACGGCACCCACTACGCCAAAAGCTCTGTACTTCGGCATTGGGATGTCATAGTCCCCTTTAATCAATTGAGGCGGGTGCTCGAAGACAGATTCGTCGACAAGGAGTTTGGCCAGGTAGCTTTGGTGCCATTTTTGCTCTTCTCCGGGTCGAATGCCAAGGATAACACTTGGGCTGTTTTCTCTTTCCCGTTTTTCGAGCTGCTCGCGGTGCTGGAGGTTCGCTTTTTTGATGGCACGCGATCGAAGACGGGCTTCGGAAATTTTGGAAAGCACCGCCGATGTGTGGAAAGCAAAGGATGAACTGGGCGATGCGGCTGTGAGAAGAGTCAGAACGCGAAGAAAAGTGAGAGACTGGAGCAGACGTTGAGAGATACACGTCCGGAGCATGCCAAATGGTGGACCGTGGTCGAGCGGAAGGTAGGAAACAGCTCCGCGCCGACCGGCAATCAATCAATGGTCCAGTCGAATCTCGATCGTATACGGTATCTTGTGATAGCCCAAAGCCTCGGTGTACTTACATCCAAAATTGTGGATTCTCAGAGCATACGGGCTCACAGGGCCCTCGTAATATTTACGGCTAAATGAGTGCCATGTTTGTTCCAACTTCCATGTCCTCGTTGAATGGCCAACGCGAACGACTTTGAACTTTCTAGGATGCAAGTAGTAGCCCGAAGCCCTGCGCGCGTGCATTGCACAATATAACCCAAATGGTTCAGAACCTCAGTCCTTGCATTCTTATCGGTGGTAGCCTCCGATGAGTTCAAGACACTTTATGGGACAGCTATGAGTTATTTAAAACAGGCGCAAATGTACGAGAAGAACAAGGAATATCCGCTGGGTGAAATCAACCCGAACCTGAAAGTCGAGATTCAGGACATGAACCGAATTTACGGCGAAGGAGAATTACCGGCAGAATAAACCTTGCCGAACCATAAGTCCTGGAACTTATCGTATAGGGCCAAGACACCGGCGCTAGCCACCCCGCGAAGAATGTTCGCGCCCGCGCCTTTGAAGAGGGATCTCGGACCTTCCTTCCCCATGATCTGCACACAAAGTGAGAGGTTGTCACTGTAGCTTGCAAGAAAAACACACCTGCCGCCCGGCGTCAAACATCGAGGAGTAGTGAACGCCTGAGCCGGAAGTCATCATCATCCTACGCCTAATAGAGAGTCTGAATGACACGAGCAACAACGAAGAACAAGAAAATACCTGGGGGAACGTGAGCCATCAAGCCAGTAGAGTATAACAGAATACAAACCTAATCGTGTCCAATGGATACGCAGCAAGTCCAGCTCCCGTCGTAACAGCCCATCCCAGTAGGAATGACGCCAACAAATTGCCTTCCAAAGGACCAACGAGAACAGTGGGCTCTAATCATTAAGGATCAGCAAACACAAAAGTGAAGCCTGAATAGCCGACAACATACTGAGCGAGTCATAGAAACCGAAATAAGCGCCTCTGTAGACCATGATACCAACTACCGAGGGGACGAAGCCACGGTAAAGACCCTTTACCCCATCCGCTGCAAGGGTTTGCTTGTAAACGTCAAGCAATCCATTGAACTGGCGTTTTCCGCCTGTGCCGGCGGACTTGGCGTCGCTACTAAGGCGAGTACGTGCATAGTCCAGAGAATAAACGAAGAGGGAGGAAGAGGCACCGGCACCGGCGCCAGAAGCGATGTTTCCAGCAAACCAAGTCTGATCATTATTAGATGTGTATTCGTTTGCAAGATATTGTTTTCAATACCCAGTATCCTTCTGATTTCTTGAAGCCAAATAGAGACTTGAAGTAGTCCTCTTTTCACGAAGTTGGAATAATGGTACGATGGAAAGGTGGAACATACTGAACGCAAAATTGAGAGCTTGTGTAGGGAAATATCTTTGCGTTCAAATTGAGAAAAGAGAGCAGGATCGTTCGGACAAAATAGTACCTTATAACATTAGTGCCATTGCCGCGCCAGAGTGCCGCCAAACCCTCTGTCTTGTAAGTCCGGACAAATGCATCGCCAATGCCTAGATGGTTGGGCTGAATTGCCAAATATTGAATCGGTGGGATGGGAAAGAACCTTTATAGGGAGATGCCAGTCTTCCTTGCTTAATCTGAACGCTCAACAGTCAGCAGTGCGAAGACACGGTGAAGTCGAAAACTAAGACCATCTCATCTTGGTTCTGTACCAGCAGCTTTATACGCTCTATCGGGGCTGCGCCTGTCTTGGAGATGGCCTTGGGTATCATAAGAAGATCAGCTCTGCAGTATGTTGGCACATCGCGCAACTGACCCCTGCTAGACCTCCCAAGAGGAAGTCAGCTAGCCAAGAGTTGTGTCAGTCCATGCAATGATACTGGCAGGAAGCGAGACAAACTGGCAAAGTCCTGAACACTTTTTGGTTTTGACATGAGTGGGGGGTTTGATACCAGCGAACCTCGCCGCGTGCTTTATTGGTCTGTCGGAACAAGATCCACTGCGGGGAGAGTCGGGTCTGTCGTCTGAACGAAGTCTCAATGAATTGTGATAGGACATATTCGGCGAAAGCCGGAAACGGCGCGTGGTGGTGTACAGCAGTGGGACTTGGACAAGATAGGCACAGACCGAAGAGCGTCGGGATTTGGGACTCCGGCCCGGGAGGCACGTCATTTCACAACTGTGGACGCTGATCTTATCAATGATGAGATCAATTACATTGAAGGTAAGTAGTCACGTGCACAATTCAGAGCCTGTCCTTCGCAACCGGCGTTGGAGGTCACTGATTCCCGCTCTGCGTCCGTCCTCGGAGAATACGCATACGCATCCTGATTAATTGGCTGGTTGTTCGCCTTCTTGCGACTGGGATGGGGATATCAATCGCCAGAGCGCCCAAAGTTGAAACAGTCCCACGCTATTGTGACTGTGCAAGCAACTTGCGCTGTAATTCGACGCGTCTTTTACGCGCCTTTTACTCTGAGATGCCTCGCTAGGGCGACTACAGATAATAGTTGGTCGTGGCTGTCAGCTGCGACGCGTCAAATTTAATCGCCGCGTATGGTGCAGATCTAGAAGATCTTCTGCATTCCACGACATCACCAAAACATCTGCCGACGTCTTGTGCCAGCGAGCTGTACTGCGCAAGAAATGATACATACTCAGAACAAAAGGGCCCACCTGGATGTAGCACTCCTCTCTGAAAATCGAAAGAAAATAGACTCTTTTTGTATACACCTTTCACTTCACCGTTCACATCGACACGCGATCAAGGATAAATTTCAGCCACACACAGTCACAAGCACCTCTTGTCTCCTCCCAGTTCCAGCACTGCGTTAGGCAGTTTGCTACTTCAAAGGATGCCCCCCTCGCTCCGGCGCAGCCTTTCTACTCCCTCGGTGCGTTCAGCGCCGTACCCCGCACTCCTCAGCCCCGTCATCGGTCCCGTGTCCTGGCAGCGGACATAGGCGCTCGACGGGCTCGGAGACCGCCATGCGACGGGTACGGCAGAAATCGAATGGTGGAGAGTAGCAGATGGCCAGCGCGACGTCCTGCGCAGGAATCGGAGGAGCAAGACGACCCCGACCAGGACGAGGAACGACCTCCTCGCCGGGCAGGTCGCACCAGTGCTCGTGGCCGGTGCCCTCGGGTCTGAGCACCAGAGGAGGTAATTGCAAATAACCTTTCTACCAAAAGTCAATACTCAGCGGGCCATTAGCAGATGCCCGTCAATGAAATGGCGGCGCTCTCCATCGCGCCACTTACCCCGAGGCGCCACGTGCTTGAGTCCTCGACGTCGTCTCTGGAATCTTCCCAGAGGTGTCTGATGTCCAGGCAGAGCATCCGTTGTTGGACTTCGGCTCTTTGGATGCGAGCCTACAGGACACAGAAGCGACATCGCCCGTCGGCCGCAGTCGCGCGACGCGTAACGGAACCTCGGCAGCCCCCCTGTCCGTTCGTTCGTACTCTTTCGCCGACTTCGCGTCGCACGAGCGTCAATACGCGGATTTCGCCATGTCGCCTCTGTCCTCCCTCCCATATTCTCCAATTGATCATTCTATCTTCCAAAACGCCCAGAGCCAGCAGGGCTCTCGGGCTCATATTCAAAACGCGTCGTTTCAGTACAAAAACCATCTATCATCCACGCCAGCCGCACTGT
>QVIE01001135.1:0-32125 GCA_013387415.1 Panellus pusillus
ACGATATTCTAATGGCTCATTATCCTGGTTGTGTGCTTTCCGCCTGTTCACGACTCACGGCCGACGCTACCCGATTTTTCACGACTCCGCGGTGCAAGCGAAGACTTTGACGACCCCGGCCTGAGCCAACGACATGCAACGATACAAATTTATTCCACTTTCTTTTTTTGAGTTTGAGTGCGCTGTAATATTCTTCTACGCAGCACGAGCAGCAGCGGTCTCTATTTTCTTTCTCTGTTCCCGTCGTTGGTGTATTGCATTATAGATCAGAAGATTGTTTGCTCTCCTCCTCCACCTACCCGAGTCGAACATCAGCAGATTCGCATGAATATAGAACGGCTCGAGGAATTTTCTTTTGTGAGCTTTGTACACATAACCAACCAAGCCACTATAGAAAGTAATCAAGGGTTCAGCGTTGGTTCAACGCACGGGGAGACATGTTCCCATCGCTGCGGTCGTTGGAACGACGCCTGTGCAGGGTCTAGGTCGGCGTACGACCGATACGTGGGGACATTACGCAGTCCAGCGCTGCCGCTGCCGCTATCGCCACCGCCGTTGGAACGGGTCCTACTGCTGCCGGCGCCACCGTATACGGGAGACGGTGCGGCGATGAAGGAAGGAGCGGGCGTGGCCCTCGGGGTGAGGGAGACGGGGAAGGCGGATATACTGCCGTTGGGCATGTAGCGGGCGTAAATCTCCGCCGGTGGCGGCGGCGTCGGTAGAGGACGATGCGAGGACGAGCAGAAATGAGGACGAGGCCGCCGACGAGGGCGGCGACAACAGCTAGCGTTGTGCCGCGGGACGTACTGCTCGCGGGGGCGGACGACGTGGCGGAGAAGGAGTCGACGTGGGAGGGAGGAGGCTGGCCGTTGTCGTACCTGGAAGATAAAGTTGGGGGCTAAGATTGTTGGGAGTATCAGTGAAGCGTACGAGTACACGATCGAGTCGAGGATCATTAAAGACTGGTAACCGTTCTCGTGCCCATTTGCAGCGTGAGATTGTGCGGGCCCGGCGTGAGCGTTGTGTTCGCGTAGACGGGGACGCTATACTCATACCCAGCAGAGCCGATCGCGCGCGGGGTGAATGCGCCGGCAAGGACGCCGTCGATATAAAACGTCATGTCAGAATCTCCATCAGGATCTGTGCTTGAGCGGGAGAGGGCACAGAAAACGTAAACCGCGGAACCTGCATCCAAAAATGTGAATGACCGGTCACAAGACGCGTCGAGTCACCGACCATTGAATGAGACAGATGCGAAGAGCGGGACATTGGGATGCGTGTTGTTGGCGTCACTGACACTGAACTGTGGACAAAATGTCGGCGCGCATGAGAAAAAAGATGAAATCAAGCCAACCGTAGAATCGTGCCAGGTCCCGTCCACAAGCTCCTTACTGTCTGGATGGACGAGACATTCATGGCACATAGCAGGTCCACTGTTCCATGCATCTGAAGGAGTGTAGATCACGGAGGCCCCAGTCAAGGGGTCGCCTGTAGTGTCGTCGATCGTGACATTCACAAGGACGGCCTGCGCGGTGAAAAACCATAAAAAAGGACCCAGGAAGAAGCAAAGAAACATGGCGACAGCAGAAGTCGCGGACTTCTGTGTTCCAGCGCCGTAAGAATAGGGAAGCAAAGAACTTAGAAGGTGGAAGAAGTAAAGGGCAAGGCCGGTGCTGGATTTGATGTAATCTGTTTGGGGTCAAGACAACGAACTGAGCCTGGCATGCTACATGAATTATAAGTCGTGCAAGGAGATCCACAGAGACCTTCAATGCAGGCCGATCTTATCTTAGATAAATAATTTTCAGGGAATAATAAACCACATCAATGAGGCCACTTTTCAACTCTCGCTTGGCTCTTGGTTTCTCCCCACCATGGCGTTCTTCAAGAGCTCCTCCGCCGCCACTATCCCGTCCCCCACCTCGTCCCCCTTTACTCCCTTCCCTCGCTTTCTGCCTTCAATGTACCCAGTCGTTAACCTGGCTCTATACCACTGCCGCGATCCTCTTCGCTCTGCTGGCCCTCGAACAGACTGTGTACCGGCGCAAAAAGCGTCATCTTCCGGGCGACAAGTGGACGATCCCCATCATCGGCAAATTCGCCGACTCCATGAAGCCTACCATGGAGGGTTACAAAAGGCAATGGGACTCTGGCGTCTTGAGTGCGATCAGTGTGTTCAACATGTCCGTCGTCTTCTTCCTATGCACACGGATAGTTCTCAACTAATCCGCGCCAGTTTCATCGTCATGGCGTCGTCTAATGACTATGCTCGCAAAATTGTCAATTCCCCGACGTATGCTGAGCCATGCCTCGTCCAATCGGCCAAGCAAATACTTCTTCCCGACAACTGGTGCGCTCGTAGTCTTTCTTGATATTTTTCCCGCCTTCTGATCATTCACAGGGTATTTCTGACTGGGAAAACTCACGTCGATTACCGTCGCGGCCTCAATAATCTCTTCACCCGCAAGGCCATCGGGTCAGCCTACCAGATAATTTTGCAATACGTTCCTCTAATTCCCAGCCCAGGAGTTACATTACTATCCAAGATGTCATCACCCGGAAGCATTTTGCTCAATGGCGCGAGGAATTTGGCAAATCCCCGAAGCCGATCATGATGCCTGCGCGCTTCCTCAATATGGACACTTCTCTGCGCGTTTTTTGTGGGAACCATATTCCCGACAAGGCCACCAAGGAGATCAGCGACAAATATTGGGCCATCACTCAGGCGCTCGAGCTCGTCAATTTCCCCCTCGCGCTCCCCGGCACCAATGTCTACAAGGCCATTCAGGCCCGCAAGATCGCCATGTACTGGCTCGAGTTGGCTGCGCACAACAGCAAGATTGAGATGGCCAATGGCGGCGAGCCGACGTGCTTGCTGGATCAATGGGTGCAGATGCTCAATGACCCTGGTTACACCGGCCGTCGCGAGTTCAGCGACCATGAGATGGCGATGGTCGTGTTCTCTTTCCTCTTTGCGTCCCAGGATGCCATGAGCAGCGGCCTTATCTACGGTTTCCAGCACCTCGTTGACCACCCGGAGGTTCTCGCTAAGGTGCGAGAAGAGTTGGAACGTGTTCTCCAGGGTGACTACGAGCAACCGTTCACCTTGGAGCTCATGGACCAAATGCCGTATCTGCAAGCTGTCGTGAAGGAGAGCCTCCGCGTCAAGCCGCCTGTGGTCATGGTCCCGTACAAATCTACCAAGGCCTTCCCGATTTCGGATGACTACACTGTCCCCGCGGGCTCGATGCTCATCCCGTCATTCTACCCCTCGCTGCATGACCCCACGGTATACCCCGAGCCCGACTCCTTCGAGCCCGAGCGCTGGCTGGACCCCAACAGCCTGGCCAACTCGAGCCCAAAGAACTACATGGTGTGGGGCGCGGGCCCGCATCGGTGCATCGGGGTCGAGTATGCGGGCACGAACATCGCGCTGGTGCTTGGCATTGCGGCAATGATGTTTGACTGGGAGCACGAGGTCACGCCGTTGACGGATAAGGTCGAGTGAGTCTTTTTCTTTTCCCTCGGGATTCTTTGGCGCCGTTCTGACAACCCTGGTGCTCGCAGAATCATTGCTACCCTTTTCCCGAAGGATGGGTGCAAAATGAAGTTCACCCCCCGGACGCACGCTTAGATGAGAATAATGATTATGTTGCTGTCGTATTTTTTCTTAACTACAGAATAATTTTTTCTGGCATGACGCCATCGAACGCTGGTTGCTGAGGGCGAGATACGTGGTTGAACATGACGGATCTCTTACCCCATGCCGAGTCAAGTTCTCAAACCTTTCTGAGCAAGGTGGGTCGATTTGCATTGGTTTGGAAAGAGGGAATAAAGAGTACTCAAGGTGTCGATTCATAATGATAAACACAGGGAGACGGGCAGAAATGACGCGATCACGTGCACGCGAGCTTGGATGTCGCGTGGAGTCCTTTCACTTCTGATCTCAAGTCCCGACACATTTTTTACGGTTCGTGGTATACAGAAATTGCATATAGGACTCTTTTGCATTTAAATCAGCTGGCCCGGCTGGTTCACCCAGATGAAAGTGGTGTTGTGCACATTGGGAACCACTACTTCGAGCGTTGTAGAGTCGTATTGGAAGATCTGAGCAGCTGTAAAGCGATGGCGCGGCTTAGCTTGGGTGGTGCAGAAACAAGAGGAGGCCCGGGAAACGCACTATACGACGACCCGTTCTGGAAGAAGGGATACTGGAGAACGTAGGTCGCAGGAATGACATCCTGGTCGTCGATATTGAGGACGACGGGTCCTTCCCATCTACGCAGATTGGCTAAGGCGTGCAAAAATCAGCATGATGACTTACCCATCGGAGACAACCGTTGCGGGTATCGCAGCCCCAGTACGCAGCAGACCAAGGCCAAATAAATTGCTTGCAGGCAAAATCGAATCGGAGTAGTCCCAGGTAATGTTCTGGCCATTGTGGAGGAATAGTGTCTGCGCAGAGGAGAGCGCAAAGGTTGAGAGCAAAGCGGTCGTAAGGGAGAGTTTGAACATCATGTATGGGAAGCTTGCATCCGAGACGCCAGCTCTTTATAACATTCCAAAGTGCGGTCTGAGGAAGCCGTACATGCACCGGCTGCATACGAGATACGTTGTTTCATGGTCGAAGAAGGCCGCTAAAGCTGCATTGGATTGGCGGAAGTCTGATAGCAATCGCAGCACGCAATGTAAGGCAATGTAGCGGCAAACTCGAGACGGATTCCAGCCTCGGCCGGACCCACTATCGGAGGATGGCTTCAATGATCCCCGAGTCTACGAAGGGTTACAATGGTATACAACATTACAGAGATCATATAGAAAATACAGAATGAACGAGAAATCAGACACCAACTCTGTGAACTGATTTTTTCTGTACAACAGTCAGTCAGTCATCAACCAAACGAGCAAAAACCACTGACCTGTCCCGAAAACCTGATAATCTCACTCTTCTCCAAGATGAAAAGCGTCCTCTCCAGCGCGTGGCTCGAATACCCCTGCTGCGTCACAAACTCGCGCACCAGACTCTGATAACTAGTGCTCCACCCGACGGGAAGCCGCCGCTTCAGCTCGCGCTCGATCTTCATCATTTCATCGTTCAGCTCACCCCGAGAAAGGCCGTCGGCTGACCCAGCGGAGACCGCATCCATGGTGGAGAACTTGAACAAACGGATGGCTTCTTCTACATGATGGTTTTGCACGACGGTGGACAGGGTCAACTTCGCCAGCGATTCTGATATACGGATGATAGCCTCGAGTTGTCTTGAGTAGACGGTCAATTACACCAATACTCAAGTATCCCCAGATACACGTACCGCACAGTAATCGGAATAGAACTCCGCTCATCGTTATCCCGCTCAACTTGCTGTACCTGTTTGCGCAAACTGACAAAATGGCTGCTCAGCATCTCTTGCGCCTCAGCCGATAACCGCGGTGCGCATTTGCTGGGTCGGATTTTCAGCGACGCGCTGCAATCACACGAGATATGTACCTCTTGCAATAAGCGATATACCGCTTCATAACATCGAGACTGAGCTCGCCCACAACCTGCTCGTTCTCTTCTGGCCTGTTCATATGCGTGTTCATGACGTGACGGGCAATCATCTAGCGAACACTCGAAGGTTTATAGCGGGCTTCGCACAGAGGAAATGAGGCTGACCTTGTCCCGCGCCTCGTTATGTTCATCTTTGACGATGAATATCATGTCGAATCGCGATAAGATAGTCGTCTGGAAGTCGATATTCTGAAGTGCACCCTTAGTGTTTGACCGTCTCTGAAACGAAAGTCACCCACCTCGCCAGGACTCCTTCCTTCGTCGTACCTCCCAAAGACAGGATTCGCCGCCGCCAGGACGCTCGTCCGCGAGTTGAGCACCGTCGTGATACCGGCCTTGGCGATAGATATTGTCTGCTGCTCCATAGCCTCGTGAATGGCGACTCGATCTTCATCACGCATCTTGTCGAACTCGTCGATGCAGACGACACCGGTGTCGGCGAGCACCATAGCACCACCTTCCAGGTAGAATTCGCGCTGGAAAACCATGAGATTCGTGTTCGTGAATGAGTGAGCAAGTGATGCAGGGGACTCACAGATACCGTGTCCCTTTGGACGGATGCTGTGAGACCAGCGGCGCTAGACCCCTTGCCGGAGGTGTACACGGCAATCGGCGCGACCTGAGCGTGTGGTGAGATTCAGAAAACAGAGCATGAAGAATTGATACAAACTCACCTTTTCGACGAACTTGAGAAGCTGACTTTTAGCCGTTCCGGGGTCACCCAAAAGCAGGACGTTGATATCTCCACGAAGCCTCATCCCATCGGGCAGAATCTTTTTGGATCCGCCAAAGAGAAGACATGTTATAGCTTTTTTGATGTCTACAGAAGAAATGGTTCAGAGGGCAGACCATCGACAAGCAGAAAGATTTGACCAAGGCTGCCAAAGATACTGGGTGCCACGCTTTTCGCAAAACGTTCGTAGAAACCTTCGCTTCTGGCCATGGCACCAAACTCTTCTTCCTCTTCCGGCGAGAATTGCACTCCGAAAGGATTTGAAGCAGAGCCATTTGAGGCTCCCGAGGAAAGCTCGAGATGGACGACACGAAGGTATGGCTGGCGAAGAGCGGCAGCGCCGGCGTTTTTCTGGGATGCGAGTCAGCGACTGATTTTGATGCACAGAAGACACGCACGTTTTTAGCGGACTGGAACGTCGAGTATATGCCGGTGGCAATCACCCTCGACCCAGGAACGACTTTCCCCGTCAAAAATCTGTCCACGGACAAAAGCATGTGTCGAGGCAACTCTCCCACTGGAACCATATCCGGCGCCTCCTGCAGCTTGAGGGTCTGCTGGTCGGCAAAAGTGGATTTTGAATGAATAATCAGGTAGGGGTCTATCGGACAATCATTCTTCTTCCCTCCTACTTCAGGCGCGTCGCAAAAACGAGGGAGACCTCGATCCGAACCGCCTCCGACTCCGCCCATGCCGCCAGAGGGATATATCTCCTTTGGTCCTCTGCACGACCGGCACTGGAGGTGCAGTTTTGTTGCGCGCGAGGACAAGACTGAGGCAGAAATGACAATCCCTGGGATGCGCACGAGCTTGTTCATGGTGTCGGCGGTGAGGTCTCGGAACTGCAGCATGTTCAGGTCGGAGCGGATGGTGATCTGGATGCCAGGGATGGCGGCGGCAGCATCGGCCGCATTCTTTTCTTTCTCCTCTTGCGTTCGGCCCACCCCTACGAGTGGAAAGAGAATGGTGCGTGCAGCTTTAGTTGCGGCGCTCTCAAACTAGGGACAAGTCAGTAGACAGAAGGAGACCAGTGTGTGTTCCACTCACCAGAGGCAAGGTATCTGCAGGAGCGTCCTGAATCAGGTGGGCCAGCTCGTCGTTGTACAGGCTGATGTGCCGGAGGTCGACTTCGAGGATACGTTGTTTCAAAAGGAGATTGGCTCTCAGTTTGTCTCTACGCGTCCCGGTCAGAAGGAGTGATCCCGCGTGAATCACACGAGTGTTACCTGTAGATAAACTCGTCACCAAGACGGTACTGCAGAAGAAAGTCGAGGAGAAGCTTTTCCGTCTCTGAAGGGGAGTCGGGGGATGTTGCTGGCGGCGCATCGTGGGCAGCAACGGTGAAGATACGGTCAGCGTCGTATCCAGACATTAGCGCAATGTGTCAGAGAGCTTCAAAATAAAATATGAGGCGAAACAGGCAACGCTTTTGCCAGATAGCGCGTGAGGTAGCTTGCGGGAGATGTTAGCAGGACGCGAAAAGTCACACCACGTAACACCGCGATGTCACGCTTTGATCTAATTTGCGATCAGCACAGCCGCCGCGGAATCACAAAGGACGCGAAATCGACGATGAGTGCCATGGACACCGACGACTCGGTAGTACTCCCATCTTCAACCACATCCGGTCTTTCTCTCTCCTTGTAAGTATCTCTTACAAATAATTTTTCTTTCACCCTGAAACCGCCGTTTCAGGCATCCCCTTCCCATCCTCAACATCTCCGAGCACTTGACCAGATTAAAATTGCAGACGAACTCCAACTCTCCCTTCGGTATTTATCCGGAAGCACTGACCTTTGCTGTTCTGATTGCAATTAAGTATTGGGGGCTCTTCTGGGGACGCAGAACGGTCGCGAAGTCGAGATCGTCAACACATTCGAACTTGCCGTTGAAACTGGGGGCGAGCTTGTCGACCACGGCTTTCTAGTGTCCAGACGCGATCAATGTGAGCCTTGCCCACGCTATTCCGCGCTACGTTCAATGACAACCTCGGGTCGTCAGACAAACAGGTGTTTCCTTCACTCGAGTTTATCGGATGGTACACTGTCGCCCAGCGGCCGACCGCGCGCCACATTGCATTGCACGAACAGGTGTGTCCCCGATCGTTGCACGCAATCCATGTATGCATGCAGTAAGCTTAGTATGATGCCACCACCTAGTTTACGGGGTACTGCTCAACGCCCCTGTTGCTCGTCCTCCAGCCCTCGATCTCCCTCGTCGCAAGCTCCGATGTCAACTCCCAGAACCTCCCCTTCAAGGCCTATGAGCCCACAATAGAACTCCGAGACAGGAAATCTCGATCAGTGTACATCGAGGTTCCGTATAATGTCGAAACAGGCGAAGCCGAGCGCATTGCCGTGGACTGGACGGCTAGGGGTGGAGGCAGCGGGACGAGCTGTATGCTGCCAAAGTATCCAGCTATTCACGTTGACTAATACGCACGCAGTGGAGTCGCACCTCCAGACTCAACGCGCGGCAGTGAAGATGCTGCACGACCGCATCATGGTTCTCGTCAAATATGTCGCAGACGTCGTAGCGGGTACGTACAATCCAGTCCTATTTCCTCTCTCCACCCCGTTTCCCACATCTGTCCATCCATCTCAGAACAAACGCCCAAAGACCACTCCGTACTGCGATCACTCTCAGCCCTGGTCGCATCCCTGCCTGCGACCGAAAACCTCGCGTTCCGCAAAGAGTTCGAAACGGTCGGTAGTAATGATCTTTCTCCGGCATCCAGACCCTCTTGTTCGACTCAACTCAATTCTGTGCTGCAGGAATACGAAGACGTTCAATTGACAGCATTCCTGTCCGCACTGACAAAATCTGCGAATATACTGAACGACGTGCGTTCGCTGCCTTGCTCATCGACAATTACCTGTTGACCTGTCTGCTCTTTACAGCTCGTGGACAAGCACATCGTGACAACGAGTGGTGGGAACGTTGAGCGCGCGCCTGGCGGGCCCCGGAGGCGAGGCATGGGGATGGGAATGAACCGACAAAGTGACTGGGATCGCCACTGAATCCATCCGTCTCCCCCATTCCTCCCTCCGCCCTCTACATTCCATCCTCATCCCGTGTGTATTACTCCGCATTCTTAGTTGGAAAAAAAATCAATTTGCATTTTTTGCTTCCATGTAAGGTACATTGCGTAACATAAGAATAAAGAAACCTGCTTCATAGATCATTAGTCGAGTCGATGGTGTCTAATTGAAGCGCTTCTCTCCGGTCGGGAACGAAGGCCGCCTATTGCTCAGGCCCTTAATCTTCCCCCAAAAGCCACTGCTAGGCGAAGAGCGGGTGGAAGACGGGCTGGAGGACATCTGTCCAGGAGATGATGCGACGGGAACCGCAAGCGACTCCTCCTCGGGTGCCTTCGGAACGGCCAGCGGGTTCGACAACCGGGCGACTGCGCTGTTCAACTCCTTCTCAGAAGCAATCGGAGGCGGCGGACTTGAAGAGCGTTCGCTTGGCCGCACGTCAGGAGACCCCTGCTCGAAGGGCGGCGACGATGACGAAGGAACAGCGGGTCCTCTCTCGGGCTCCGTCGCTGCAGGCTCCTCCGCCCACGGAATAGCTTTGGACAATCGCCTTTCTAGAGCGCCATTGATCTCAAAGATATCATCCTCTTTGATATCGTCGTCGATTGATTCAGTCAAACGGACGACAGTCGGTGAGTGCACAGTTGTGGCGAAGTCCCACGAGTCAACAGTGCCATGCGCAGGGGCGCCTGGTGCGACGCGCCGTTCTTGGCGGTGAGTCAAGGGCGGGAGGTCCTCTGACAAACGAACCCCGGTCAAGATGTCTGACAGGCGAAAGAAGAAAGATCAAAGACGCACTGAGTATAGCCCCGACCAGATAAGACTTCTTTTTGGATGACTTGAAGAAGGTACTCTGTAGAAGTTCTTCGGCGGTAGGGCTAGACCAGTCATGAGCGGACGCCCAATTTAGGGGAGAGAATTGACTCACCGCTTAGACGGGTCCTTGACCAGGCAGCTGTCGACAATCTCTTTGAAAGCCTTCGAATACTTGAACGTTCCACCTTCCCGATCCAGAGTAGGTGGCGCCTCTTGGATTCTGCAAAGAGATTTGGGCCGGTAGGTACTCTTGGGGCAACGGCGACCTACGTTTTTAATAGAACCTTTTGCGGGGATTCACGCGACCGTGGTGGCCGTCCTTGAGTCAGCTCGAGGGCGGTGATCCCGAAGCTCCATATGTCTGCCGCTGAATCGTAATGCCGAGCCTGAATCACCTCGGGTGCCATCCAGCAGGGCTATGGATAAATGTGGTTAGCATCCGCGGTAATAGGCGCCTCTCGACCTTGGTACTTACAGTTCCAACAAAGGACTTTCTCTTGCCCATCTTGGGACGAGTACCGCCACCAGGGGTTGGCGCTTCAAATGCGATACGTTTGCCGCTACCGTTACTGGCGCTTCGTTGAGAGCGGAGGGCACTTTCTGCGGTGATGATCACAGGCTTCTGTTGCGAGGGACCCGCCTGGCGGGTGGTGTCTTCGGCTAAATCGGCTGCAACGCCAAGGTCACCCAGAAGAACCGTGCCGTCGTCTAAGAAAGATGAGATCTTTTCAGGTGTCAAGTCGAATGCGCGCACCGTCACTGCGATACTTATTAGTGCGAGAACGAGCGGGGTGAGTGTACACGCACATGAGAAGATTAGCAGCCTTGATGTCTCTGTGGATAAATCCGTTCACATGAAGATAATTGAGTCCTTGCAACGCCTGCTGTAATATGCAACGGACAACGTCCTCTTCCAGGCCACCAGGCCAGCCGTATCGCATCACATCTGCAGCACTTCCGCTGTTCATGAGACGCAGGGCTATACAAAGCTTGTGGTCGGCCTTTTGGAATGAACCGCGGACACGGAGCACATTAGGATGCTTGGAGAGAGACATTAGAGTGGTCTCGCGCTGGAGCAGTTCCAGAGAGTGCGGGGGCAAAGAGTCGAGATCAACGACTTTGAGTGCACATGGAAGGCGCTTTCCAGGCGAACCCTGCGGACGGTACTCCGCGGCATAGACTATTGAAGAGGCGCCAAAACCTATGGGTGCGCCAACGTGGTAGTCCTCTTCACAGTCGCTGTTGGAACATGTGTCAGGACACAGAGATAGTAAGGAGGCTCGGCAACGTGCCTGAAGAGTTCCCATTCATCCTCGACGGCACCTATGAATTTGCGGGATGGCATGGCCGTAAGAGAGGGAGCTCCGGGAGCCATTTCGAAGGATATGTAATGGAAAGTTTAGTAAAGCATTATCTGGGTCTGAGACTCGAAGGGGGAAAGGAGGAAGGATCAAGGGTGCGGGCACATCTGACATGGAGAATCTTAGCTCTACCAAGATCCGACCTGGGAGAAATAAAGAAGATGGATTCAGCGTACAGGGCAGTAGCTTGCATATTGAATTCGAAGTTAACCGTAGTGCTTATCCGTAACCGGAATTCGAACAACACTGATTGGCTGGTGATCCCAACCCTTCTGAGTCTCCGACCACCTCCTCGTTCCCCGACGATGGCGCCCAGCACTCACCATGCTGCAAAGTATATCTTCGCCGCGCCGGGGCACAAGATCGCCCCCGTCGACGAGTCCTATTGCAAGGACGAGGAGAGCCCAGCAGAATACAATACCGGCGGATATCTACCAGTCAAACTCACAGACACCTTCAAGAGTGGGCGGTATCGAGTCTTGAGGAAGCTGGGGTGCGTCTACTTATATTTCACTGCCTTTCCAGCACTCATCGCACGTCATTTTTTCACCAGATGGGGCCACTTTTCGACGGTATGGCTAGTCAAGGACTCACAGTCAGTGGCCACCGGTTTTTCCCCCGTACGCACCTTATCACCTCTTCTTCAGGGAGAACCGCCATTCTGCTCTCAAAGTCGTCAAGTCCGCAGGCCGCTATGCCGAGACTGCCCGGGACGAAATCAAATTGCTGTCTCGCGTAGCGTCCATTGCCCCCATGCATCCCGGGAGACAACACATCGTCTCTTTCCTTGACTCTTTCACCCACCAGGGCCCCGAATCCTCCCACATCTGCATAGTCTTTGAACCACTCGGTGAACATCTCTTGGCGCTGATCGAGCGGAATAGGCGGAAGGGCGTACCCCGTGCGCTGGTAAAAGTGATTGCGAAACAAGTTCTACTTGGCCTCGAATACCTGCATGACGAGTGTGATCTGTGAGTCCCCGTCTTACCCATCGACTCTGCTGGAATAATGCTATCTGCAGGGTCCATACCGATATTAAGCGGAGAACATACGTGAGTGTCCTATGTTGTTTTAACTGCTTATGTGCTCACCCGCATGTAGTCATTAGCATTCCAAACATTGAAGCTCATATCTATAACGAACTCACGCACTCGCCCTCTCCCACATCACGGCGTGTCGGTGTCCCGCCCCCTACCAAGACCCGACCAGCAGTATCTATACCTGCGCAGCGATCCCGCCGTCAGGTCCACATTTTTGAGTCTCAGCCACTTTCCAGTCCCGTGAGTAGAAGCGCCAGTGGCTTCCTCACGGGAAGCAACAGCGGGTCCAACAGCGTCAATGGCAGCTATATCTCGCCGGCTCATCTCTCGCAGACGACCAAGTTTCCCGGTGGCCTGAGTTCGAGTGCCCCCAAAGTCCCCAGTGGATTGTCCGCTTCGGATCCCCGGAACCTTCCGACGGGTTCCAAGTCAAGCCCGGCCACCGCTGCTTCCTCACATGCCAACTCCCCGACCTCTAGTACATCGTCATCTTCATCAGTTTCGTCCACTCCCTTCACGACCACTGGGTCCTGAGCACACCTCCCACCTCTTTGTCAAATTCCTTTGGGAGTGTCATGGCCGTAATCAACGCTACCAAGGACTCCCAGAGTATAGCCACCACTCCCGTGCTAATCCCTGGCCAGCCGCAGGAACGAGTCGGGCTCCCTATGAAAGGGAAAAAACAAACAGCTCTAGAATGCGAGTTGGAAAGCGCCCTGTCCTCGTCGTGGAAAGATAAGATGGGGTTCCCCAGAGACACTCCCACGTCATTATCCAACAAGTCGACTTCGATCAAAATGCGGCACGGTCATACTCGTTCCAGTTCGGGAATCTCGGTATCGGAATCTTGGAAGGACCCAGGTCTCTCCGCGCCTGCGCCCGCGCTTGTGGTTTCTGCAGTAGTCAGAGCAGATGGCGAACAGCAGGGTGACTATTTCCAGACGGCTGGTACGAGTAGCAGCTTCGCGGCAAGTTCCATGGCCAGTGCCGCCAATTCGGAAAGTTCGTCTGCTACGATTACGAAAGCGCGTCCCACTCCGACTAGCACTCCTCCGGCCAGTGCCAAGAGCAAATCCAGCGGGTTCAAAGTCGATTCCACTCCCGCTTCTGAACCAAATACCGAGACGGATATGATATTTGCAACAGTGAAACCAGAGAAGCGAGTTATGCCTGGTAACCCCGTTCCTTCTCTATTGTCCCAGACTGCTCCACGGACTCGGATGGCTGGCGACGCGACAGATATCAAGCACAATGTACTTCGCGTGTCGCCACCACACCATACGTCACAACTCTCCGCCCACATGCATTCACATCCTCCCCCACCTTCCGAATTCCAGGACAGTCTCAATGACCTCCGGACTGTCAATCACATACTCAATTCTCCTTCCTCTGCGACGTCGCTCACGCCAACGGGTGAGAGTCTGCCCCCGCAGAGTTCCATGTCCGCGCCGTCCCCTCGTCCACATGTGCAAACGACGCCGGCTCTCGCGTTACCAAAGCCGCGCCCCAGTATGTTGCCGGAGATTTCGATCAAAATTGCTGACCTCGGCAACGCTACGCCCTCGAAGAAGCACTTCACGGAGGACATTCAGACGCGTCAGTACCGATCGCCCGAGGCTATTATCGGTCGTAAGGACTGGGATGCGCGGGCAGATATATGGAGTGTCGCTTGCTTGGTACGTCCTTTTTGTCACTCGTGAGCGTGCATCTCTGTTTACGTGCTTTGTTCTCAGGTGTTCGAGCTTCTCACCGCCGAATTCCTCTTTGATCCTCAAGGGCAGGGTGACATGTTTAGCAAGGACGACGACCAGATGGCGCAGATCATCGAGCTCCTCGGTGACTTCCCCATGGATGTAAAGATGGCCGGGAAATATAGCCACGAGTTGTTTGATTCCACAGGTGTGTCCAGCCAGACGTTGTTCGTTCGGCACTGACTCCCCCCCTAGGGTCCTTGCGTTTCATCAAGACGCTCAAACCCTGGCCACTGAAGCGTGTCATGCATGAGAAATATCTCTGGACTGAAAGCGATGCGGGCGTCCTGTGCACGTTTCTCGAGCCGATGTTGGCCGTAGACCCTCGAAATCGCAAGAATGCGAGGGATATGCTAGACCACCCTTGGCTAGACGTTTCCGCCGCAGACGATGTCGTCGGAGATTGGTAGTTCTGGAACCTCGGAACCCTCGGGCGCACCTAGAGCGCCATCGGCTTTTCTCCTTTTTTTCTTCATCTTAGACGGTTCGTTGGGCATCGGTCTCCTCTACCTTATTTCTCCTCCTTTTATTCTACTTTATTTTTGCGTTTCCTATACATACAAAATACCTCTAGACCTTCTTCAGTGTAGTTCTATGGACTGTAGCCGTTGTCTCTCTTGTGCTTATGCACTACTCACTCTTAGACCTTGTGTGTATGTCGTACTGGGTTATTACTTACATATATTTCCTCCACGGAGGTCGACTTTTACCCTAGAAAAATGACCTGACGTCTGAAAGGGCAAGCAACGGCAGCAACTCTGATAACCAATGGCCAGATCCAAATGCTAGCTACCATATTAATAACGAAGTGTAGACATATGAGAGGTCCTCTAGACTTTTTGCTTTTTGGGTCTGGGCTTCTCGAGGTCAATTTCCTCCGCGTCGTCGTCGTCGTCCTCCTCGTCATCGGAGTCCACCTCATCCCCATCAGCCTGACCGAGAAAGTGTTCTATCGCGTCGGGGAAGATCTCGTTGGCAATGGTGACGCCAATCTGTAATAAGTTGGACCCATTAGCTTGAAGAAGCGAAGGAAGCAATTTGCGGATTAGTACTTACATCGCTGGGGTCCGGACCGATTTCGAAAAAGTTGAAGAAGCTCCCGACGTCCACGATGTCCATGTCGTCGTCTTCGTCTTCAAGGCCAGCACCGTCCTTACGAGGGTACAACTTTGTCAAGGCTTTCTCGGGGTCTTTCCAGTCGATTTTGAATGCCTGATCAAGTAACAGCTCTGAGAACGCGAGACAAATCGCGTAATATGCTTGGCCTCACCTGGGGTGCGACGTCGCGCTCCCACGAAAAGTCGAGCATCGCCTCAGTGATGCCGTCCTCGTCCGGCTTGTCGTCGGCATTGGGTGGAGCGATGTACTTATACTCCTTTTTCAACACGGTGTTGGAGAAGAAAGGGTTCTCCTTGAAATACTGTAGATGCAAAAGAAAGACGTCAGCTCCGCTCATAACGGCGAACGCACGAAAAACAAACAAATTCAATGGTATAACACCGGTGCTCTACGGGATTTCTGGTAATCCATAAATCCTCGAGGTAGCTGAGGGCAAGCTGGTCTGCGCTGAGATAGAAAGAATAAACAGATATGAATAGATACGGGGGAAAAAATGCAGACCTGTGCTGGGCGAAGAACGCAAACGCACTGTGATTCATAAGGGCAACGGGCCAGAATTTCTCAATGGCCTTGACGACCTCCCGGCGCTTCGTCAATGCGGGGGTGATTTTGGTGTAGTTGAGGAGGTCTGTGTGGGCTAGCTGTAGCACGAGTTTCGCGTTTGGTTTCTGGGGGAAACTGACCCATGGCCAGCTCAACCCGTCCTAGCTCACGCTGAGCCAATTGAAGTTTTTTGGCATCCTCGTCGGAGAGCTCGACGCTGGAGAGAGGATTCTTCTCCTCGTCAGCACCGGGAGACGCGCGTTTAACACCACCCTTGGCCATTATGTACGGAAGAAAAGATGAACGAAAGACTGGGTGAGAAAGAGGAAAGGAAAATTCAGGTTTGCAGGAGTTTGCTTTCGGCAATCGCCTGTGACGTAAAGTATGTGGTCTAACTAATCAACGCGCTTCTTCTGCCCCTCCTCTACCACTGAAACGGAAACTCGCTTCCTCCCACTGTTCAGCCATTTCAAGCTGATAGACGTCCCGGACCGCGTTTTCGGTTTATCCTCGGCCCCGAACCCTTTCCCGTGGTGCGCAGAGCGGAATCCAGGCCCCGTGTAATAGATGTAGTCGGTCGAAGGGACCAGGCGCGGCCACGAGACGTAGTCGATGCCGTGAATGAAGATAAAAACGAGAGAGAGGGAAAGGAGAGCAAACCACAACACGAAATAATAGAAGAGCGAATAATCTGTTTGGAATGTTGAGTGCACATTTCGCAGCCACGCGGTCAAGAGTCACGCACCAGAGGTACGCGGTAGAGTCAGTCCAGCACATATCATGAATAAAGAAAACGAGGCAGCGAGGGGCACCTAACGAGACTGTCACGATCCGGGACCTCCTCAGAACTCAGCCGACTCACCGAACGTGTGATCAAAGGCCTTTGATCCTTGACCAGAAACAGAGAGCTGGCGGGAGTCTTGCGGGGCACCCAGTTTCCAGCCACCAGGTCGAATCCATCTTGTCTGGCCCCGTCGAAAAAATTGTTCTTGACATAACGCAGAAGCGATTTAACGCCATCTTCCGCAGCACCCATTCGTGTTCGCTTGCCCGTCCGCGTGAAGTCAGATTTGAGGGCGGCAGAGCCACCGTAAGCATTTGCAATGGCATCTGCATGGTCGGCCCACACTGGAAAGTAATATTTAGTTCCAAGAGCCTCGGACGAAAGGAAACGTGACTGACTCTCCCTGAAATCTTTGCTGATAGTCTCATATGAATCGATGTTGTCTCCCTCGGGCAAGATTCCGAGGGCCTTCAGCTGCTCGTTCAATGTCCACTTGGCCAACGCTGCTTGCACGACATTCGTTCTATCAAGGTTATCCATGCAATTGGTTCGAACCGTCCCGCGTTGCAGCTGTACGCTTTCAGGTGCATCTGATGTGAGGGAGAAGTATCTGGGTGATATCATGAGTTAACGGTTCGCGTACGGTGAAAAGGTCGACGTGCCCGTATTGCTTGAGCTCAGTTTGCAGGTCGTCTATCAAGAGGCTGATGCGATCCCATCGCATATTTTTGCATTCGTTGTGGAAGTCGAAATATTGGTATCGAATGCCAGGGAGAGCAAGCTTTTGCATACCGTGAGTTTTCAGGGCACAGAATCGGGCGCAGAAACAAACCTGAGCAATGTAGCGCTCGTAAGCCTCCTTCACGGGCTGCTCGTGACCTTTTCGGTTGACAAGATTGACCAGCGCTTGTTCCCCATATATTGAGATCTGCTCTTGCAGATGCTTGCGCATCATATCAGCCTGACGGAGTGTCAGAAAATATACGCCTGAAAAAGGCCGGCCGTCACTGACCGTGTCTTGCAAGTCCATAATCTGCAGATCTGGCTTGTATCGCAGAGTGTTCACTTCCGCCCAGAACACAGGAACACTACCCCGAATTTGCACAAAACTCATTTGTGTACCAACGTCGCCACCAGCTGCCGGTGCCCTTTCGCCAACGGGATCATCGACTAGCAAGAGTTGCTCCGTTTCATTGAAATTGGCAACATGGCCGTCGTGATCGATTCCACGTCTGAAATAGCGCGTCCCAGCACGGAAACGAGAACGGCGGCTGATGAGACATAATTGTAATGCCCGGCCATGTAGGACTGCACTGCGGATGTCGAAGGCTAGGAGAAAAGTTGTGCGTATGTTGGCCAATGAATGGACTAGGACCTACTTCCGTACATAATCGGGAGAATATAGGAGCTCAACTATTACCACGTTGAAACGTCGTGTTAAATTTTTGGATAATAACGCACATTGTAACTGGAGTTGGCCATCGTCGACTCAATCAATCGCGTCTGCAAGAATCTGGGTTCCATGAGACAAATTCGGAAAAAATAGAGAACCAAGCGCGTACTTATTCCAGAAGAAACGATCATCGGCCTGGAAAAACGCGTAAATAGGCTGCTAGTCGTACAAAAGAAACGGACCGTCTCCCAAAAGGGTTTATTGGGGTCCTGTTCCCGCGTTTCCCATTGCGCTTGCAACGACGTGTCAAGTCCCAGTCGTAACTGAATAGGAAGCTGCCGCTCAAAAGATGTGCACGAGTGAGGGCAATCAGATGCGCTTCGACAGGGTGGGGTGGATTGTAGACATTGATATTTTGGTTGAGAGGAAGAAGTTCATAGTCCGTCGGACGATAAATGTCGTGGCCGAGTAGACGTCCTTTGTATTCTCGTTCAGAGATGACAACCACATAGTCCGCTGGATTCAGAGCGTTACTTGGAGGGGGCGAGTGCGGAGTCAAGACACACATAATGAGAGAGAAATGATTCCCAATATGCCGTACAGAATCTTTCCTGAGCTGCGCGCAGATGGAGGCAGAGAGTGCGGTGCTGGTCCAAGGTCAGACAGAGCTCAAAACCGTCGGTGGCCCTCACGATTGAGGACTAATTCCCCTGAAGCGCGGTGAATTGACAGGGATTGAGCGCCAACGGTGTCTGGAGGCACGAAGATGTAGTTGCCTTCGCCCTGGTTGTATCTGGAGCAGAGTGTGAGGACAACAGAAGCACAGAACGGAACACAGACAGCAGGAGGCGCTGGTGAAGATGGCGCATGTTGAGGACGCGATGTTTGGTGTCGCAAATACTGGCAGTCTTCACTTGACACGATGAAGCTTACGCCCGAGCTGCTGGCTCAGGTCAGTTCTGCGATAAATCCAATTAAGGAGAGGCAGCTGGACCTTCGTGGTATTTTCTTTTCATTCTCATCGTGTTCTGTGCGCCGAACGGCTCCTCAGGTTACAAAATACCCGCAATCGAAAATCTCGGTGTTACCAGAGTACGCCTCTCTGCTTTTCCCCGCGGAAATGTACTCAAGGGACGCGTGTAGGACCAGCACGATGCTATTGACCTCACCGACAATTCTATCGTCGTCCTCGGCAACCTGCCCCTCCTCAAGCGACTAAACACACTCCTCCTCGCCAACAATAAAGTATCACACATCTCCCCCTCCATCCACATTTCTGTCCCCAATCTCACCACTCTCGTCCTCACCAACAACCAATTCACCGAACTCGGAGACCTCGAGCCTCTCAAGGAACTCCGACACCTTAAATACGTCTCATTACTGGGCAATCCTGTTCGGGAAAAAAATGGTATCGCGAGTGGCTTGCCTGGAGACTTCCTGGGCTAAGAGTTTTAGATTTCCAGAGAATTCGAGACAAGGTGCGCTTCTCACAAGCCACTTTGCTCGAACGGGTTTCTTAAATGAAATTCCGCATCCTTCAGGAGCGACAAGCCGCAAAAGCCCTCTTTGTCACCGCAGAGAATCTCCCCACCCCTCTTGCGGCGACGATATCCACGACCGTGTCGACGCAGTCGTCCAAAACTGCCATCACTTCCGACGAACCAAAGGCGGCCCCGCTCATGGGCAAGGCCGGCCGTTTGATATCGAAAGAAGATGCTGAAAAGGTCAAAGCAGCCATTGCCAAGGCTACTTCGATGGAGGAGGTGAGTCGTCGTTGACGTTGTGCCGCTGATCTCTAACACTGTCTCTGCAGGTGAGGCGCCTAGAGCGGAGCCTCAGAGAGGGCTACATGCCAGAGATGGAGTCTGTAGGGGCGTAAAGTGCTCGCAACTGTATTTTTTGTGATTCTATATCCGCGTGCATATATACATTCATGTTTACATAATCCCCAGTATACATGCACTGTTGACTTGTCAAATTCACGCCTTGTTGCCGATCCAGAGCCCTAAAATTGCCAGTGAGTCGAGTGTATGTTCGTGAATCGAAACGACGCGACCATGGAATCCGAGAGCGATGACAGCACCCAGGTTAGCCAACGAGCTGATTCCGTGCAGCTGCCCAAACCGTCTGTTCAGAGCCTTCATCTTGTCGGAGACGCCAGATTCGTTATAAGCCTTGCCCTCCTCCTTCTCCAACTTCATGCGCTCGAACATCGTCCTACGCCGCACAGAGGCTTCAGAAGTCGGTGCAAGCCCGCGCCTCGTTCCACTCACTTGCTGGTCAGCGGGCCGATGATCCAGTAGTTCGACCCTTGAGCAAGGATGACGTAGGCCAGAGTGTACGCCTGTGCGACATCTACGACGAGAGGATTGGCGTAGTGGGCCCACACGGTCGGGTGCGTGTTAACCCAGAGTCCCAACAGCAAGGAACTCAGGCCAATGGAGGACACGAAGTATACCGGGAACGTCTTGTGCTGCAAGGCCCCGAACTAGAGCAGTTAAATGGTCAAGATGTGTTCCATGTAGAAATCTCTTCATGCACTTGAGCTCGTGCAGCGCCCTGAACGCGATGACACCTGCAGAGGTTAGAGACTGGCGCCCTTCCTCCAAAAACCTTACCTCCGAAGAAAGAGACCCACAAGCTCATCCCGAATAACCAGGCATACGCAACACTGTACAGACCGCTGAGTGAATGAAGTCAGCGCGCAAGTCCATCCGCTTCACGTTCACTCATGACCAACCTCGTCGTGAAGAGGTTCAAAACAGCGGCCACGGAAAGTTTCTCTACTTGCGCCATGGTGGTGGGAGATGAGAGTGCACTTGAGAATCACTCGGTGATGCGGCCGCAGTGTGGCAACAGTGTTAACAAATCTACGCGGCTAGAGCGACTCTGGAGGCGACGAGAACATTATAATATAATTCTATCGACAAATACTCTTTTATCCGATGATGACCTTGCCCTCCGCATCGTTGAAGTCGTACTCTGGAATTTCGAGATTCAACTGCCAAGTGATGAATATCGAGCCGTGATACGAGAGCATATAATACTCACGGGAGCCGGGCCTTTGCGCGCACGCCAGCTAGAGAACAGTTATGATGTAAGAATAGATGATGTCAACTCGGAGACGCACAGATATCATAGTGGGAACCATGGCACGGGCAGAACCTTTGAGTGGTTGTGAAAAGTAGGACAGACGGATTGAAGGAAACACACCATCCTCCATAGTCTCCAGATTCGCCGATGGGCACGCATCCCAAGTGCGTGCAAACTCCGAGCATGATCAACCACTCGGGTTTCTTGACACGGTCCTCATCGCTCTGCGGGTCTCTTAGAGATTGCCACTTGGTCTCGCGAGCCTCGTCAATCTCCGCTTGGGTCCTGTGCCGGATGAAAACAGGCTTGCCACGCCATTTGATGACGACGTTCTTGCCCTCCGGAATCGCCGACAAGTCGACCTCGACCTTGGCGAGCGCCAGAACATCCGCCGAAGCCGACATGGTTTTCAAGAATTCGGTGACGGTGGATTTCGCGACGGACGCAGTGACGAGGCCTAGGGAGCCGACCATGAAGTACGATAGGGCGCGGTTGCTGTCGTTGTCGTTTGCGCGGTAGTGCGCAAAATCAGGAACCTCGGGCGCGCTCTTCACAGCGACCGAGGTATGGATGAAACGAGCGGTGGACGGCGTCGTAGCCGGCACTATTTTTTCGAAATTTGCCTCGGCGAATATTCTGCAGGTTCAGTATACGACTCACAAGTAAGGAGGCTCTTGGAGACAAATCCAGAGGATGTTCGCGAGGTTCCACCTGCCCATTTCGGGGTCACGTCGGCGCGGGACCAGAGACACCATGGCCATGAGCATGGGGATCGGCGGGTGCTCGCGCGGCGAGATTGATGAGGGGGCAGCGGGAACGCCAGAGGGAAGAGTGCGAACGGTAGGTGTTAGGGTAACAGCCTTTTTGAAGCCGTTGAGCCATCGTTCAGTCGGCTTCTCAGCGCTGAGGTGGGTGCGCGATTTAGAGTGGAGGCGAGCCTGATTGATCCGATACAAAAGAATATCCCACGCCTCGCGAACCAGTGATAGCTCAAGAAATAAGAATACATCAAGTTACAAGATATTATCCGTCTAAACTCTACTGTGCAGTGTGTTGTTCTAAGCAAGAAAGCACCCTGCGCTTCGGGAATTTCGGTGCAACTCGCAAGCCCTGCTGCTGCGCCCATCGCCTCACCACGTTTGGGTAATCCGTTATAATGCCGTCTACCCCGAATCGAAGCAGTTCATCCGCGATATCTAGACGGTTGATCTGGCTTGCTGTAAGTGTCTGCTGCAACTTCGAAAAAAGCAGCGTACTGTCCAAGGTTTCACCAACATCCCCAGCTCATGAGAGCGCTGTACCATGTCTGCAGCCACAAGCACAGGTGTCGGTGCAATTTCATATGCACTGGGAGATAGAATGCTCGCATTGATGTGATACGCTGCATTGGCAATTCTAATTCCTAAAGTTGACCCGGGAAATTTATCCAAGTCGAGACCGCCTAACCAAGGCGACGACCCATTTCTGAAGGCAAAGTGGTCTCACTGGGCAGACGGTGAACAAAAATCATTTGCTCTGGGAGTTCAACGCACTGGTCGATGAGAGCAGAGGTGATCACAGTAGGATCCAATTCCTGGATACATAGTCAGCTCGTGAAACAAGACGAACAGAAAATGCACCTTCATGGCAATGAGCGATCTCCAGTCGAAGCTTTGGAGCTAAGTACGGACAGTCAAAACAAGCCGGAAAGGCTCCTAGAGGCGCTTACTGTTATTGACTTTCTATAAGGGCTCGCGGCAAAGATCGCATGCTGCTTTTTAACAAAAGTGTCGACGCTAGCCGTCCAGTTCGGATGTACAGGGTCGATTTTCGACTCGATATTCCAAAGCACGGTATGGTCCGGGTCAACACATTCCACAAAATCGAATACTTCTTGCAGAGTCGATATCGGTGCAGAAGGATACGTCAATTGGATAGCTACCCGATATAAGAGACACTGTCTTTCAGAGAAAGAAATTCCTTACGGAAATCACTCTGCCGCTGGGAACCACAATCGAGAGTTTTGATTTGCGCAAGGGTGAGGTTCGCAATAAATTTGTTCACATAGGGAAATGCAGGGTCTCCGGGAAACTGGGGCCTTGTCAGAATAAATTCATGGAGATTGTTGGGATCGCCGCTGACAGCAGGATGGGTATCTTGGCACTTTGACGCGACAATTTTTTCGTCGTGCCAGACTACGACTGCGCCATCCTGAACATTCAGCTCGTTGGGCTCAATCCAACTCGAGTGAAAATGCGCGCTCACTTTTGTTACCCGTTGTCGAGCTCCAGGGTAGTGGCACCGTCGATGAGCCCCTGACGAATAAGATTGGTGTCACGGAGAGAACACTGGATATACCATGCAAAGCTAGGAAGTGTGCTTTCGACGGCATTGCCGCGACCACCACGGTGACCTAGAGTTTTGTTTTCTGTCTACTTCTGGGGGAGTACGCGAGCACTGACCTGTACATCGAACACGACGAGTGGAGCGAGCACTCGCTGCGTCGCGACCGAGACCTCGACGAGCAGGAGACTGGAAGTGAGAAACGAGAGCATAGGTTGGTGGTCTCCAGTCGATCAGAGCTTTAAATGGCCACGAACGTTTTATAGCGATGGATATATCCGTACGACTGCCATTCAGGTTCGTGTATAGCTCCATCGAGTTTACCTAAAATCGGGTCTGTGGTCGAGCCGGATTCCTCTCTCCCTCTCTCGCTCCGCGACGTTGGAATAGTTTCGGTGTAGGAATACAGCCTTGGTAAGAGACAAAAAGTTGAAACGTGCATCATAGCCGCCGGAATAGGAAGTAGTACAATTTGGTACTACTTATAATTGATCCAGTGTTCGATTCCTCCCGACAACTGCTCGGCACGTTCCGAAAGAGGACACAGTACAAAGTTATCCTCCTCCTATATGAGGCGCTACTATGGCGGGGGATCTTTCGCTGTGTCCGACTCCGACTGGTTCCCAAATCCAAGATTTTTCCAATCGTCCCGTTCCATCAGTCCTCTGTAAGTTCATTCAGTGTATTCGCCTCATGCAACGACAACAGCGAGCAAACTTGTTCATTCTGCAGTCCAGGTAGTCTTTGCTCAGCAGGCGCATGGACTTGACGTGCTGGAATTGCTACGGAGGCATTCCATGTACTGTTTCATTTGCTCTTTGCATTCGCCTAGCGCAAAGTCAGAAACAATCCCATGCAGTCAAGACCTTGCTTGCCGACCATAGTGATCCAAAGGAAAAGCTCCTCGATCTGGAGGCGTCGGCTTGAACCCGACGTTCACCGAGGGTGGCCGCCCAAATGACATTGTGGTTCCGGTAAATAATGTTCCAATTCGGATAGCTTACTACAGTGCTACTTTTTCTTGCTTTTTCCTTCCCCTTGCCTTTACCCCTGCTAGGTTGCTCTTCCTCTGACGATTCCGATTCCGAATCTTCATTTCCCTCTGATTCTGCTCTTTGACCTCGCCGTTCAGAACTCCGTCTCGAGCCCTCTCCGCTTGGATACCCAGAAACATTAATTCTGCCTCCTTTAAGCATCACAATTTCCTGGCACATATAAGGGAACAATTCTCATGCGCAGTAGAGTTCGCACCTTCAACCATCCATTTTCTCGTCGTAAATCGGCCGCTTCACGTTCGAGCTCTTCAGCGCGTCCCGTCAGGTCTCCGACCTGTCTCTCGAGGGCGACTGTTCTCTGTTTCTTTTTGATGCGAAATCGAGCTAGGAAGGATGTCAAGACGTGGCATACGCATACAATACTCGAGGTTCCTTGCCAGACGCTGCTGTATTCCGCCTCCGTTTGTCTTCGTATTCATCTGGCTCCTCCGCATCGGGCGACGGCATTGAAGGGCCGGCTTGTGGGGGTGCGTGTGAAGCATGCGATGCCTCGTTCTTCCTCCTCCGATGGGGTCTACCGGAGACGGTGGTCCGTACGATTGTCCGTGCGACGCAGGCGCGCTGGGGTCGCCGTGAAGATAAGGGTATGGTGGTGGTGGTGGTTGCCGACCGTAAGATGTAGAATGCATCGTCCCTGTGGAATGTACGGTCGTTGGCTCGATTGACCTGGGTATTCGGAAGCATCGCGATTTTGGTTCGGATACGACGTGGATGGGGGGAACATGTTGGCAGCAGCCAACTGCGCGAACAAAGCGGTCGTTTCGATGTCTGATAGGGTTGAGTCAAGGTCTTTTATAGAGACGCCCAAGTTCGATGCACCATCCGTATCTGAGTCCGGGTGACGGAGTGGATTATATTCAGAAGAGTCATTCTCCCGATTATGCATGTCAAGCGACAGTAAGAGGGGGTCCCAGAAGAGGTCTTTATCCGTGGGATCTTCCTCCTCGCGGCGTTGAGAAGGCATGAAGACTGCAAGTGTAACGGAAGAATTGAATTCATGGCGGTGAACGCGAATGCAGTCGCAATCGAATGCTGAGATTGCGAAAATTGACCCAGTTTGTCTGATTTGGTGACCGGCTCGGGACGGTAGAACGCGTCAAACGTCGTATTCATCGCGTTTTCGAGGGAGGAAAGCGCGTCCGAACGCTGGAGGCGTTGGCTCCGCATCAACAAGCGTGTTTCCCCGCGTCAGGTGGCCCTGTTCTTTCCAGACCCTCAATTCCGAATGATTTGGCGAGCCGAGCCGCGACCCGGCTTGTATCGAGCCAAACCACAAGAATCAGGATGAGCTCTGAACACGCAATTTTTGCGAACACGGGCATATCATTGCAGCTATTTATGCTATGTAGATCAACATCTGAGGTTTATCCTCGTCTCGACGCATATACTCTTGCTCTATCAATTTGTCAATCCTCTCTTTGATAGTTTTAACGTCCGGAACGAAGTGATTTTTGACCGCGTCCACGGTCGCAGTCAAAAGTTTTTCATACCTGACCTCTTTTCTCGCTTTCATGATTCGGACAATAGCGGCGTCCAAAGAAGCGCCTCTTTCGCCGTCAATGGCGGATTGCGTTTGCTTCGATTCCTCCGCCTGCGGATTGCCGCTCAGAATGACGCTTTGCAGAAGAGTGAACCAATAGCAATGCGCACCGAAACTTTGGCCTGGATGGAGTTGATGTGCACTTTGGCACGCGGGTCCACAAAATCATCGTTGAACTTGAACGAATCCCCATCGTTGACGTCCCGCCCAGGTGGCACTTTCGTGATGACCCTTTTTTTGCCACACGCGAGACTCTGCAACGTGATGCGGAGAAGGGCATCATCTGAGCGAAGTCAATTGCACGGCAGGAACATCAAGTCAGATCACCGACCAAGTTTTGTTTCGTCCCGTATCTCGAAGAAGGAATGTTGCGTAGAGCGGTTGAAAAGAAGTAAGATCATGGCCTGATACAAGCTGACAGATAGCTCCTTCCTCGCAGTCTTGAATCGTCCGATCATGGTCACTGTTGCAACGGCAGGCTGCCACGACAGTTTGCGACCCGTGTCTGGAAAGGATGAGAATATATTCGTGGAGGAAGGCCACTCCTACGTTTATCTTTATAAAATCTTTCATACGCATTCAGCTGCTCTTGCATCTGTGAAAGGGTAAGAGGAGGGCCACACGGAACGAGAAAAGACGAACGTTTGCGGGCAGGAGTGGGTTATTGTCTTGTTTTGAATACGGCCATGCACCTTGCTTCAGCACCATGACCGAGAGCTTGCGTCCTTCACTGTTTTCGGACAATTTGCGGTGATACTCAATCATCGCTTCCCGCGACAGCCTCAAATCACTGAACAGTTCCTCTCCCATGCTGAATTCCGGATCGTATTCTAGGCATAGTCAGTGGGATGCCGGAAGGGAGGAGTTCCGTTTCAACGTACGGTCTTTCAGTTTCTTGAGAACAGCCGCTTCGAAATCGTGAGAAGCGCTCTTTTCCAGGAGGAGTCGTTTGGATAGTGCCCGGAGATAGAAGCCTCTGAATACATCCTTGTCGTCCGTAAACCTGTATAAACCGAGCGCCAAGTCCAGTTGGGCATTAAATTCAGCGTCGGACATGGCGCCCTGCCCTTTACGCATCAACTTGTCAAGATGACGAGCGATCATTTCGGCTGGCTTGTTCCGACGCGCTCTGAACCCAACATTGAATGCGTCAGATAGGGCATAAACGAATTCTTGACTGGGTCGTTTCTGAGGTGGAGTACTGGTAGATGCTGTCGAGGACGCAGGCTCGGAAGATTCGAAAGTAATCTGGACTGTCTCTTCCAAAAAGCATTCTTTTATGGCGGAATCTGCAAGTGCGTGAAAGCTGAGTAGTCGCTCTATCATCAAATCATCCTCTGCGCTGTTCCGAACGATCGACTGGACGGTTTTCTACATATGAGATGGTTAGACTGAGATGAATAATGGACACGTCGTCTTGGCACACCTGGATGTGGCTCTTGAAGACGGCACATATGAGCTTTGTACCTTCAGCATCGGAGAAAAATTCGTTCATAGCCGCTAGATTCTTGAAATTCTTATTGTCGAGATAGACACCCAGGGCTGTTCAGATTTCTGTCGGTTTCAACCCAAAAGAGACAGTGAATGACGCTCACTTTCTTCTGCAATCCACTTCATTCTGCCCCGTAGCAAGGCTTTCAGAGTGGCATCCCGAATGATGCTCCAGCTCCCGACGGGCAACAGTTTCTTCGAGCGATCAACCTCTTGCTCAACTCTCTGTTGCACATGGTCAAAAAATCCTTTGGGGTCGTTCTGCATCTTCTGGGCAGTCGTGCGAGATTCCTCCTCATAGTACTGCCAGGTAATATCCCGGTAAAATTCCTCAAACACCGAATATTGCTGGTGGGTATATAGATGAGAAATGAGGGCCGGGATTTCTTTGGTCTTGGTGAACACCATTCTGTTCTTGGTGAGTTTGTGACTTGATCAGACCACACCACGAACCTTGAATCTCGCTCCTCTGAGAGCAGGGTGCTGACACTATTCCTCAATGTTTCGACCAAAATTGGGTTCTCGAAGATGGATCGGACAAAGAGGGAGAACGCAAGTTGACTTGGAAGAAGATGAGGAACAGCGAAACTAGTATAATATATTAAGATGTACCGTATGCTAGAAACTTGTGCGCGTCGGACGTAGACTTGATCGAGATAGGTCAGAAGGGATTCCAGTAAAGCCTGAACAAGTGAACAACTATCTCGATCAAAACCGAAGGATACATACCACTTGTGTTTCAAACCAGCGGCATCCGTCCACGAAAGCTTTGAGCCAAATTGCTCCAGCACCAAGAGTATTCTTCTCGGATAATAATTCCCTCGAGAGGCGGCTGATAGACTGCTCAAATTCGAGCTTCAAGGTCTCATATAGACCCTCCCCAGCGTTCAGCACACAGACGACGGAGAAACAGTCGGAGTAGATATTCTCAAATGTGGATGAGAGTCCCCGTGTATTGTCTCGGGCCAATACGCGCTTGATGCATTGCTGGAGAGCAGTCGGTCTGGATGATGTGGTGCGAGCGGTAGCTCCGTGGACCTGGATCTTGATGAGCTGGTTTCCTCTGTTTTCCTTGTGAGGCTCGGGCGTGATTGTGTCGGGCAGTGCGGCGAACGCAGTAGAATGCACTGGAAGGGTCAGTAGGTCCAGTAAAGACGCCATCTTGGTGGCTGTGCATTCCCAAATCACTAGCAATTACGCGTCAACCCGTTCCAGTCACTTCTTGCCATGGTTCGCGTTTTTAACGCATAGACTACCTGAAGCTCACACGAAATCATCCACCAGCTTATCAGAGTCAGGTCCAAGGACGGAAACTTTCGGTTCGACCTCCCGCCCACCGCGGATATCTCAGAGTTACTTGCCAAGGTTCGCACTGCAGAACGTAGGTGAAGAGAGACAAACTCAATGACCCTTTAGATTCTGGAAACGGCGCCAGATGCCGATCCTTCCAGTCTAACCATCTCCAACCAGCCTCGAGGGAATGAGGCCCTCTTTTCCAGTTTGAAAGGCCGAACCTTGCAGAGTCTCGGTCTCAAGTACGTGCTTTATCGAGGAAACCAACTCCAGTGTGGCTCACAAGTCTCAGCCACGCCGATCTGATATTTGTAGGCTATCAATCAAAGGCCTCCGCTGCGTCGAGTTCCTCCGCTAAACCGAGCGCTACCGGGCATGAAACAACTCCTCGCATATGGGAGGACGTCAAAGAGGATCCCGTTGATGTTTATTGGCGCTCCCAGGATGGCAAAATCCTGCGCAAACGCGATGCCCGATTCTGCACTCACGCCGCAAACGGGATGTGTGATTATTGCATGCCGCTTGAGCCCTACAACGCCCTTTACCATAAAGAGCATGCGATAAAGCACCTGTCTTTCCACGCATATTTGAAGCAGATTTCCCCGAAATCGTCTTCTTCCGCCGTTTCTTTTCTTCCTCCACTCACACCACTTTCCTACAAGGTCAAAGTACCATGTCCGAGTGGCCACCCGTCGTGGCCTGCTGGTATTTGCACATCTTGTCAACCCTCTGCTATCACTTTGCAGTCGCAGCCGTTCCGAATGGTTGATCATCTCGAGATTGCTTCGACCGACGTCATCGAACGTTTTCTGCACGCCTGGCGGTCGACGGGTTACCAGCGTTTTGGTTGGCTGATTGGGCGGTATGAGCCCTACGACAAAGTCCCAATGGGTGTCAAGGCTGTCGTCGAAGCCATATATGAGCCTCCACAAGAAGGCGAACTCGATGGACTCGCCCTTGGGCTGCCGTGGGAGGAAGAGCCGCGAATCAGGGAACTGTCTGCTTCATCTTCTACGCCATTGACCATCGTCGGCTATATTTTCACCGATTTGACGCCCACGGATGAGGACAGAACAAAGAATGTTTACAACGGCACCCTGGCTCCTTCTACATGTCTTCATTGGAAGCTATCTTTGCTGCTACTATGCAGCAAAAGAACCCCACACTTCAAAGTCGTCACCGACGGGTCAATTCGCATCGAGACTGGTCACAGCCATTCTGACCGCCACCGAAGACGGACAGGTAGATATCGCGGCATACCAGGTTTCTGAACAAGCCTGTGCCATGGTCGAAGCAGACATGATAGAAGCCAGTGTCGATCCCGGAATCGTTCGCGTCAAAGAGGAGGATCGATCACAAGCCACCGCGAGATATGTACCAGATGTGTTTTTCTCTTACAAGAATGAGTATGGGCTTGAGGTCAAGAAGACCGCCAAACCACCTTCCCGGTGGAGGTATCTTATGGTGAACGTCAGTAACATTTTTATTTACAGGACTCGTAACACATTCTCACGCACGCTCAGGTAACCCATGGATTCCCTCAAAACCCATCACCTCTCTCTCCAATCTGCGCAGTTTTCTATCGAGAATCGCCCCGGGTTGGAAGACAGCGCGTGGAAAGCGTGATCAGCACCCTTGCCCGCCTGGATGCCCCGAATATTGTGGATAGCCGGAGCGCGAAGCCCGGCGAGGCCCACAAACGGCGAGCACTGGGCGTTGGCTCAGCGATTGGCATCTAAGTCGCGTTCCTAGATACGACGCAACTATTTTCCCTGTAAGTTTTCTTCCAATTGAGACTCGATGAAGCTACTATATTCCAGGCTGATATGAAAGTATTCATGCGTGTGGTGACGTCTCCTACGCTGTTGGAGGATCCCAGTCAACTGGATTTTTTGTTGGCTACCGAGGGGTGGAACACACTGATGACTTTCACGCGGGAAAGTGCATGTATGTCTTCCCTGTTCATCACTGCTGACGTATCTCAACTAAACTTTGCCAGCGTCGCAACAGCCAACCGCGGCGACGGACGACGAGATTCCACAAGATGTCCTCGATCAGATTGCAGCTGAGGAAGCTGCATCACGCGGAATGGGACTAACAACGGAGGATCCTCCAGCTCTGGCATTCGGATCTGTCCCCATTGCACATTTGAGAATGATCACGGTGGCGATTGCGATGTTTGTGGTTTACTTTGTAGTGCATACTTCAATGTACCTTGTCCCGCACCTGTTAAACGAATCCAACATCCATGCGTACACCCGTCATTAAGAAAACGTATATCCAAAAAGTCTCGCTGTCATGTACTATTGTCCGAATATCCACCAAGCGGCAAAAGCTACGCCAAAAAGAACCCAAGTGCACGAGCGACGATGACAACTATGAGAGCCTTGCGGATTGCGGCATAGAAAGTGCTGAGAGCAGAACCTGACCAGTTTATCTCAAGCAGTCGTGAGTGAAGCGGAGATGAGAAAGAAAGCTGTAGACAACAAACCTCCGGTCGTTGGTGCCTCCACCTCTGATACTAGCCTCCCAGCGCGGACAACCTCTCTGTAACGTTTGCCAAACACCTACAAAGCAGTGAGTTACAGGGCAACTCTTGAGTGTGAAAACTGACCAGATCCAAAAATTGACGTCCGGATAAGAAAATTTTGGAAATACGCTCGCTAAAACTAGGTGCGACAACGTCCACGCGCATGCTCTCCGCACCGCTTTGAGGGAGTTGAAGCATGGGAGAGAGCGGCGAGGAAGAGCCGAGTTGACTTGAGAGCGATCACGTAAAGATGATGGCGCAGGGAGGACCATGTAAGACATGAGGTCCAGAGTCATACCCAAGGACAAGCCCCAGAGCTTAAGTTTCTGAGGCGGGCGGAATGCGAAAGGTAACCCTTTTCAAACTTTTTCAAAAATGTCATGATTGGGTTTGCCATCCGGGGTTGTGGACGGGAGGACGAGGGTCGCACGATGATGGCGGGAAATTGCAATGCTACCGACAAGGACTTGGACAAGAAGACGCAGGGCGGTGGAATGCTTGGGTGCAAGACGAGAAGCGGCATCGACTGTGACGGTGGACCACTCAGGGGGCTCGTGTGCCGCACGAACGAGACGCGAGGGTGTCCAGTGGAGAGTAGTAGATGGGGCGGGATCAGCAGGTGGCGCCTGTGGCGTCAATTGAGAAAAACGAATGGAGAGAGGATCATCAAAG
>QVIE01001134.1:0-37327 GCA_013387415.1 Panellus pusillus
AGTCCCATTCCTGCCACTAGAGCCCGCGCCGTGTGCGCGGCCGTCCAATATGCCCACTGACCCTCCAAAAGCTGGTGTACACAGGTGCGGGTTATCGTCACGGCGGCCGACGCATCGCACTCGAGCCGGCTGTTTAATCAAGGTCGGCTAGCGAAGCTTTTGTCTACGAGTCGTTCCTTGAAGCTCCTGACTACTGATCAGAAATCTCTCTCCTCCACTTCTATCATGAACTCTGTCACGAAAATGGGGAATCTGCGTCATGTGCACTGCTCCAAAACCTACACTCGTTTAAACTTTACGATCACACGGAGACAACATGAACGGCCTGCCTCAACATGCAGCAGTGGCCATTCATCGCCGGCCTCAGCATCCCTTGTATTTCCGTCCAATGGATCCTCTTCAAGCCGTAGCACATCCTCGAGCCGAAACTCCGTTCAAGAATATTCAACGCATCGCCCTCAGTTACGTTCAAACTCTCGCCTTCAAGTATCATCCCTGCTAGCCGACAGTCATAACGGTATATCCAAGCGTCCTTGTCATCGTCTGCGTTGACAATATTGTAGATCATATCAACTCAACGTCGTGCAACATCCTCAGAAGACGGCTGAATTCGGGCACGCGAGACTGTCCCGTCTGCCGCTAACGCGCCATTAGTTGTTCAGATGACGGTGCGGACTCGAACGGCAATTCCATCGTACCGTATGTATGCCTTTCCGTCTTTCGGTTGAACCTCGCTGATGGGCCGCTCAAGCGAAAATGAGTTGCCTTTCTTGATCGCGCACCTGTCTTTGTTCAGTGAAAAATGGACTGGCACCTCTGGACATGGGATCATCGCCAATCGGCCCAGGCTTGCCTCAACCTATTTTATACGGTAATCTAGTATCGTCCGTGGACCACCTGGAAGACCAGAACGGCAACATGGGCCTTTTCTTCATCTTCCGGACGTCAGCATTAATGGCGCGGCCGCTTTGAGCTGGGCATCACCCTTGTGAGGATAAGCAGGCGAGTGGCCGCTAAGTCCGGATAGTCACTTCTTTGCCTGCTATATCCTCACTGCCTGATTGTCTTAGACCCGATTCGTCTGGCATCGCGGATCAAGGGACGATTCTCGCGCAAGCTCGGACGAGCACATTTGATGTCCTTCCTCACCATGAATATGTCGCTGCTCGTTTGTTCTTTCAGTTTTCTGTCAGGAAACCATCTGATAATCGACTGTTCCAGCGCCAACGCGTCTAACGCAGGCATTCCTTCGGCAGGGTGCCCGAATGTTCTCTTAATGACCACTCAACCTTACTTCGTTCGCTGTTGAATAATTTTACAGTATCAGTACTTGTTTTGTTATAAGGAATAATATTTCCGCCTGGCTGCGGCCAGCTGCGAATTACAGTGCAAACATAGCCATGCGTCAGAATGCTGTGCAGACGGTTGTCGCTGCGCAGTTTCAGTTGACCGTTGTTGACCGGCCGGCTGCCTTTATATTCACACCTTCAAGTTGAACAAACCCACTTCTTCACGACTCCATCATGTCTGCAAACGACTACTATCGCGGTCCTCAGGGCCAACAGCAGGGATACTATCCTCCTCCAGGTGTGTCATATCACTAAGGGCGCCTAATTACCAACCCGTTTTGGGCGCAAAATATCGCGTGGCTCTGACGTCTTTTCAGGAGGGGCCCAGGGCGGCTATTATCCCCAAGTGCGTTTGCTGTCCTCCACTCAAGGCTGTTTTCTTTGTGCTGAAACCTCGTTTTGTCTCAGCAACCACCGAACTCGTATCAGGGTTACCAGGGCCAGTACCAAGGTTACCCTCAGCAGGGCTACCAACCGAATCCTGGCCCGCAGACTGTCTATGTGTACGCCGGAGTTTTTGAGCGTCTGCTCACAGTCCGTGATTTTTATCGTATAGGCAACAGCCCGCACAACAATCTAGCGGTGGTGGTGGGTGTGGCGCCTGCCTGGCTGGTATGTTCCGGAAATTCCCGGATGTATTTGTTTACTCATTGCTGGCAGGAATGTGCTTATGTTGCTGCGCCGAAGGTTCGTTGACACTCAGAAACCGTCCGGAAAAGCCTGACTTTTTGGCCCTACAGAGCTCTGCGAGTGCCTGTTCTGAGCTGGAGGAGTTGGACTCTTTCTGTAAAATATAAGTCACTCTTAGCTCTATCATGGCTTCATTATAATTTTTGTAAATGCTATTGGACGGCTGAGCTCGGAAGATCGGGTCACATGTGTGACACATATCCCGCATCGCTCCTTCCGCTAGACCAAAATGCTCTCGAGGCATCTGAGTGCAGGGGCGCTGAGGAAGGCAGCCTCCCCGCTTCTCCGCCAAAAATCCATACCCCACGTCTTCGCTGTATATTTCCCTTTTTTCCGCACCTTGAACCGAATATTCAACGCACCAACAGGTCCGAAATGCCTCCACCGCGTCGTCGTCCAGCGCGTTCCAGGTCTGTTCTTTTTCCTCGTCTCTTGTCGTCTCTGAAGTCTCCTACAGTCATTTTTGAACTCTCGCCTCACCCTTGTCTCCGTATCACTGGCGACTGCTGGTTCGGTAGCCTGGTACACCCATCTCTACGGTTCCCTGCCCTTCCTCGCGGAAGTCCACGCGAGTCTCGACAGCGACGAAGGACTCCACCCTCCCAAGTACCCCTGGTCTCACAGCGGTCTCTTCGACTCGTTTGACCATGCCAGGTAGATTCTTTCCGGGTTTGGTTTCCCAGCCCACCCTCACATCTCTCTAGCATCCGCCGAGGTTACCAAGTCTACCGGGAGGTCTGTGCCGCTTGTCACTCTCTGGACCGTATTGCATGGCGCAACCTCGTCGGAGTGTCCCATACCGTCGACGAGGTGAAGGCCATGGCCGAAGAAGTCGAGTACACGGACGGCCCCGACGACGAGGGAGAGATGTTCCAGCGCCCTGGAAAACTCGCAGACTATATGCCCGCCCCCTACGCCAACGAGGAGGCTGCTAGAGCTGGGAATGCCGGCGCGCTGCCTCCCGATTTGAGTCTGATCATCAAGGCGCGCCACGGTGGTGCTGTACGTTGAGCAAAGTGCTTGCATATGCTCCGCCCTCATCATGTCACAACCTAGGACTACGTCTTCTCTCTCCTCACTGGCTACATCGACCCCCCCGCTGGTGTGGAGATTCGTGAAGGGATGAATTACAACCCCTTCTTCCCTGGCGGAGCCATCGGTATGGCCCGTGTCCTGTTCGACGGTCTGGTTGAATTTGAGGATGGCAAGTCGTCTTTACAAGTAGTTGCTTTGGTCCTGACGCGATCTGGCTCGCTAGGTACCCCTGCGACGACCTCGCAGATGGCCAAGGATGTGGTGACGTTCCTGCACTGGGCTGCAGAGCCGGAACACGACGAGCGGAAAAAGACTGGGATCAAGGCGGTTATCTTGCTGTCGGCCTTGACGCTGATCAGTTTGTATGTCAAGCGCTTCAAATGGACTCCCATCAAGAACAGGAAACTCTGTGCGTACTCTTCTTCTTTGCACGATTCAATCCAACTGTTCTTCCAGTCTACGACCCCCCGGTAGATAAAACACATTAGAGAGCTTGTTCGTAAAGCCCGTAGCAATACAAATTTAATTTTTGTTGTTTTCTGATCGTTTTGATGACAAATATCACTTGAACAACCTTGGCTTGCTTCATAAACCCTCCGAGATGTCTTCCGCAGATTCATGGCCTCCACAGCTCAAGTACGGGGGCCAACCGCGTCTCTCACCTGAGCTCACTCGTTCTATAGAGACTGGGTAGCAAGATGTCTGGGACAAATGACGGATACCAACAGGACCGAAGCCCAAGCCGAACTACGACAAGTCATCGCTGACGCTTTCGCCGCTCATACTCTTTGGACAACCGACTGGGCCGGCGTTCAGCTCAAGGCTCTGCTGCCGAAACCCGTGCCGCAATTCAATACTGCGAACCTCAAGCGCAAAAAGTAGGACGATGGGTTCTACCACAAACCCGTGCTAACATCTTATGCAGTCCAGACAACTCCCCGGCCTCGAAGAAGGTGAAGAAGGCCCTCAAAATGAATGCGGCTCCAGTTGCACTGGATCCGAATGACCGGGCGGCATTGGAGCAGCGCGCGCAACGATTCCAGCGCGAACACGAGATCGAACGGGGAAAGTCGCGTGTAGGCGGGCAGGCGCCTCTCAAGGCAAATCACCACACTTCTCATTTGTTCAATGGCTCCAACTCTCGTTCTGCTTCTCCCTTTGGCGGTCAATCTGAGGACCCAGACGCGGATCCTGTGAGTGCAGGCGGTTATGGGTGTCGGCCGTCTGACTGAACGTGATTGCAGAACGTCATAGATTGGGATCGTCACACAATGGTCGGGACGTCGAAGGAGATATTCAAGGACTATCTTCGATTGACCACGGTGCGTCGTCGCTGTTTGAAATGATATCTCATCTGAAAAATGGACATCCAGGAACCTAAACCAGAACAGATACGGCCTTATCCTATTCTCCAGCAAACCCTTGTTGAGCTGAAAAAGCGTTTTCGCGAACGGACTCCATACAACTGGATATGTAGTCAGTTCAAAAGTCTCCGTCAGGATCTCACAGTGCGTCTTCTCTTTCATCTTTCCAGTATCGCAGGTGGCATCAGTCTCTGTTTTATCCGTGCCCTCGTAGGTGCAACGCATAAAGAATGAATTCACGGTGCAAGTCTACGAGATACATGGGCGGATTGCTTTGGAAGGCGTACGGTACCTTATCTTCCATGACCTTCCAATATTTTCATCCGGGTCTTCCAGGGTGATATGGTCGAATATAATCAATGTCAAGCGGCACTGAAAAGTCTTTATGATCTTGGGATCCCTGGCAGCGTTGAAGAATATACGGCATATCGCATCCTCATGCTTCTGCATGGACGCAATAGATCAGGTGCGCCGATCCTTAATTTCTTCGAGATCTGGCACTGACCCTCGCTTCGCAGAGTTGAATATACTCGTAGGTCAGCTAACACCTAAACAGAAGGCGGATCCAGCAGTGCAACATGCGCTCAGCGTCCAGCGTGCACTGGCCACCGGGAACTACCACGCGCTATTTGTGTTGTATTGGGCATCCCCAAACATGGGCGCGTATATCATGGATCATTTTGTCGCTCGCGAAAGAGCCAAGGCGCTCATGGTGATCACAAAGGCGTCAGTGAGACCTCGATTGCCAATTTCTCTGTGCTGACAAGCGATTGAATAGATATAAAACGATATCGCTCTCCTTCATACATCAAGAGCTAGGCTTTGAGAGTCTGCAACAAACTCGCGAGTTTCTCACCGAGCACTCTGCCGCCTATTTCGTGAACGCCGCTCTCCCGGACACACACAAGGAGCTGGACTGCAAACCTGCGTTCCCCCAGCTGGCGCAGGTGTTTGACGCCAAATACCGGAAAGTGCTCATCAAAGGTGCAATATGAAGGCGATTCGTTCGGTCCCCAGGTTATACTCTTCGCGCGGCCCCCAGATCATCTAATCGTTCTCCCTTCCCTATCTCATCTGGTCAATTATCTTTTCATCTCGTGGACGAATACACCATCAGCATGAATCAACAGCATCACTCGTAATTATCTTTGTTCTCCTGGATTGCATTTTTTTCGTCTTCGTGAGGGCGGTTGTACAATACAAGATGAAGTGTGCCGTAGGGCTCATACATATATGATCAAAATATAGTACGAAGCAAGCATCCAAGGCGATCAATCCCGCATGCGAGCTGGGATGAAGCGCCGGACGGTCACCTCCCGGACTGAGTAGTACTGCAAGCAGGCGGGGGAGTTGAGCACGTCGAGGGTACGCGCGACCGTGCTGGTATTGTCACATATGTGAGGATCAAAGTCTGCCAGAGAGAGACGTCAGGGGTGGCGAGGCGACGAGGAGCGCTGGACACTTACTTTGTAAACCTGAGTGTTTCACGCGGTTGATTGTGCTGAGCCATGACCATGGGAAGGGGGAGAGTTGTGGAGGTCAATTGAGGACAGTTCTTGGTCTGCGGGTCTTCGTAGACGGGGCACACGACCACTGAAAACCTAGGCAAATGAGCATAGATGGCGACGATGTCGGTTCGACTTACTCTGCGTGGTTGAAAACGGGCCCGCGTTTGTAGAGCATGTAGTCGACGCAGAATTTGATGCCGCCGCGGACTACCCAGCCCAAAGAACGATAGTGGTGGTAGACGATGTAGTTTATCAGGAACGGGTTGTCGAATTGCAGTGACGGCGTTGGTTTGGGTGAAACGAGGAGCTGGGGTGTTAGGTGCGCAGCCTGGAAAGCGATCCATATCTGCTGGATGCTCAATAGTTCGTTCTGGAGCAAAGTGAGTGCGATCTCAGAGAATATTTTGCGCCGCCTACGTTCGAGGATCGGTAACTGTCAGACAATCCAAATTCCACAGAAGGAAGAAGGCTTCCGGGAGGGTCAGCTGAAGATGCTCGAGATCGTCTGGAGGTTCCTCGTCTTCCTGCGGCACCTCTTCTTCCTGAGGCGTGTCTGGGGGCTCGGCTGGAGCTGGCGCCGGTTTCCACGTCGCCGCGGAAGGGATCGAGGGCCCGAGAGGGCGGGACAATAACGCGGCCCTCTGACTCGAATACCGCTTCCGCTTCTGCTGCTACGGCAGCGATGGCCTTTGCGCGATCGATTTTGAACTGTTTTCGCTCGGCGCGGCGCTTGCGGTGATTTCTTCGGGTGTGAGACCTGGAGGGGAGTTGGCCGCTGATTTGGAGAGCATGGGGGAGACCCACGCTTGCCGCCAAAACGTCTGCTGTTGATCTGGCGCGCGAGCCAGCTGGGCTCGCTGCGCGACAAGTCGCCCTTGCCGAAAAAGCTCTCCGCCAGAGAATCGTCGAATCTGTTTGCTTGAGACCCAACGAGCGCGTGGCTTCATCGAATACGCCATGGCATTGGTGTCTCGACCTTCGTCAGAGTGAGACCAGGAGGCCGAGGATGGATCTGACGCGGGAGGGGGAGGATACCAGAAGACGATGGGGAGAGGACAGCTGTATATTTTATTGTTCTCGTTGCGGCGACCTGCAGATTTGCCCGAGACAGGCCCCTTGCGCCCAGTCGGCTGGATTAGCGACATGGAGTCAGGCGTCGCGCTCACGTGATACGCGTCTGAAGAGTTTTCGCCGATCAGTGATCACCGCCCAATGAGGCAGTTACTCCGAACACAGTGACGTCGATGCCTCAACAATGGCCTCAAGCTCCTTGCCTCCTACCACAACATGGACTCTCTTCCCATAGATATGTCCCATCCGGCCGTTCGAGATTATCTCGCTCTTGTCAGGGAGTCTGGGCTCCTCTGCAAATAACCGCTCTCTAAACTCCATGCTCAGACTGCAGGTCTTGACCCCGCTATCTCTCCTCATAAATATCGCCACGGTCATGGTTTGCACATTTGCTTTAAATCCTTCGCTCCGTATGTGTGGCATACGTTGGCTCTCCCAAGCTCACCGGGTACAGGGACGATTGCGAGACAGTATCAAACGTCTATTTCTCCAAAGCCTGCTGTCATCTCCGTCTATGTTGCGTTGATGTATCTGGGGCAAATCGGCTATTGCATTTTACTCGTGCTCGCGAGGAAGCCGGAAACAAAGGTGGATTTTTTTTTCTACGCCGACACTTGGACTAACATGTCCCAGCGAACGCTGACGAAAGGAGTTGGTCTCTCGTTAGTGTTTGCCAATTGGGTCATGGCACTATGGGCGGTAGCATGGGTATGCGTCGCATGATCATTTTATGCTTAGACTCATCATTATGCACCCAGGTCTTCGAATGGTTTCTTGCTGCCACAATTCTCCAAGGCATTCTTCTCATCCTTCTCCTGTATTCCAATATCGCTCTGCTCGATATACCACGCTCCGACTACCTCCCGCCCGTTCGACATTGCCCTATCCATGCTCCCCTCCGATTCTTCTTTGTCCTCCAATTTGCGCTCATGTTCCCGCTCACGCTTTTGTAAGCCGTTCATTGTCCCGTCCAGCTCGATTTCTGATGATGTCGTAGTGTTGAGCTTGGGCTAACGCATACTCCGACGTATGGAGGCCCTCCCTTGGACTATCAAGCTCATCCCTGGTCAGGCTTCGGTGTGGTCCTTGGCACGAATCTGATTAGCCTTGTGTTCCTCGCCCTTCGGCGTGACATTGTGTGGTGCGTAGCGTCGACCTGGGTTTGTGTTTCAATGTGGACGCTACGTCCGAAACCCCAAGTCGTATACGTGGGTGGAACGTCAGTCTGCAGAAAGCCAAGTTGACAGGTTAACTATTCAGATTACCGTCATCATATTCACGGTTCTGCATCCACTGGCACTGATTGCGTCTTACATCCACGCGTACTTCTTATCCAGACGAGCTGCGGAAGCAGAGGGCGCGGTTGCTTTGCCCGGAGATGAGCATCCTGGTTTAGACGCGAGTCGTCCGTCGACTGAATCGCAGGTCCGCCGGCCCAGGGAGGTAGATCCTCAAAATGTGTGGGGATCGTAGATCACATTGACAATCAGATCTCTTTTTTTCTGCTTTATTCCGGAGGACTGTTGTGTTCATGGGTCCGCCTGCTCGCTCCGCGATTATCGTTCGAGTTGATATGAACACTGTTTATCGTTGGAGAAGGCGGGCTCCGGGCCGACATGGGCCCGATTTGATGGTTGGACGCCCTATTTTAATGCGGGCCGTACGGCCCGAGCCGCTCGTTGAAGTAAATCCTTGCTGTGGCCAGAAGCAAAGACGTGCAGAAATACAAGAAATTGTACACGCTTCAGTTTTTTCGATATGCCGATACATGGACAGCACGATCACTTGATATTGACAGGCACAGTCCCGACGGCCTGACTTGTTCTCCGAATATGATTCTGGTCGCATTCTCGAGTGCTGGAGGCGTATACTCGAAGCACGCGACGTAGGATTGGGCGACGCTCATAGACTCATACGGAGCGCAGCTTCCTACGACAACGATTGGGACCTGCACAGAATCAGCCAGGCGCTGCAGCGAGTTCAGCTGCCAGGTGGAACGGTCCGCGTTGCGAAGTGCGAAGATAACGGCGGTGCAATCCGCGGAAATGACGAGTTCCGCGCCGTCCTCGTATACAGTATGCGTGCAGGGTGCGCGCTGACCGATTGATTTCGCAAACGAGAGGAACGAGGGGCCTGCGGTATTGCGGAGCTTCCCGTCTTTGGTTCGGAGAACACCGTCGGCGTCGTCGACTGCCTTGTTGAGACTTTCCATCGGCGGAGTGAACAGCGCTACTGGTTGGCCGGGCTTGAGTGGCAGCACGTTGCAAGCGCTATTGACGAGGGCTGTCGACATGCTGTATGCCCTCTCACTCAACAGAGCGCTCTCCGCTTTGACTTTTGCCCAATCTGCCGCAAACGTGTCCCTCTCGCTAAGAACGTCTTCCCAGGTGCCGATAAATTCGTCCTTGAGCGCAGCGATTCTAGTTTCTTGAAGCAACAGTCGCCCAGACTCGACAGCATTGTATGTTGCAAGAACGGCGCCCCTCTGCCAGGCCATGGTGTGACAGATCATGATCACATCCGCACCAGCTTCAAGCGCACGGACGGCGCCCTCTTCGACGCCGCACGCCCCCTGCGACACATTCGATATTGCTTCCATCTCAAGACAGTCTGTTACAACCACGCCGTCGTAGCCCAACTCGCCGCGCAGCAGGTCGGTCGTTATCGCGCGAGAGAGGGAGCACGGCTCGTCGGAGCCCGTGATCGATGGGAGCGCCATGTGTCCCGTCATGATGCTGGCAACACCATTTGAGATAAGTGCTTTGAATGGCGGCAGCTCGATCGCGTCCAGCTCTGCGCGGGACTTCATGATCCGAGGAAGGGCAAGGTGCGAGTCAACCGAGGTGTCGCCATGGCCTGGGAAGTGCTTTGCGGAAGGCGCTACGCCGGCGTTGGTAAGACCTTGGGCCACGGCGTTGGCAAACATGCCAACTTTCTGGGGATCTTAGAAATGTCAAAAGGACTACTTCATATCACTAGAAAGAACGCTCACCATCTCCAAATGAGCGGACGCCTGACGAAAGTGAGGAGCATAACGTGCCCGGAAACGCTCGAATACGAACCGATAACGGGTTTCGTGGATCGGAGTTGACGTCGGCCACGGGCTATATGCCCAGTTGATTCCGGCGAGCTTGAGCTCTCTGCCACTCGCAAAGGAGACCTGCTCAGCGATCTGAGGAGATCCGGTGGCCGCGAGTGCCATGGCGCCAGGACTAAAATCGAACGGTTGGCAGTCAATCACTGGGGAACAGTACAACAGACAACTGGGTGCCAGCGTCCGGCCTGCTGAACGCAGAGACTAGGCCGTTCTCTTGGTCGATCCCGATCAGCAAAGGCTTTGCGTGGCCAGCATCCCGCGCCAGGGTCTGAAGATCCCGAACGAGAGCACGGGTCTGAGCAGCATCGACGACGTTGCGCTTCATGAGGATAACGGAGCCGACATAATATTCTTGGATAAGAGTTTTGATATCGGGGGAAATCGAATGGCCATGGAATCCGAACACGAAGTGCTATCGATGCTGAGACAATGCGGCGCGCTCACGAGAAAGTAGCGTACTTGACCGATGCGCTGCTTTTGGGAGATGTCCATCATGGTCGGGAGCAAGCTGCACAACGTGACCGTGAACCTCATCCATCGACATTACAATGTCCGAACAACGAAGGCAGCAAATAGAAGAGAAGAAGGCCAGGCTCGAGGCGCTGCGTGTCGCGCGCCTCGACAGAGACAGGCAGAAGCGGTCGCGAATCTCAGGTGTCAGTTCCCGTCTGTCCCCGCGTTTTTACGTTGGCGAATTCAGGTAGCAAGGCCGCGGATACACCACCCACCACTCGCGAACATGAAAAAATAGACATGGACCGCGTCCTGGACGATATCCTAGGTACTAGCAGCAGCGGTAAAGGCACACCGCGACGTTCAGACAGTCCGTCCGTACTCCAACTTTCGAGTTCTGGTCGGAATAGTCCGGCGAGCAACGTGCTGCTGGAACGCGGAAGCCCTCGTCCACCCTATGCTGTATCGTCTGGGAGTACTGACCATATTATTGAACGGTACGGAGCGCGCGTTTCGCTGAGATCATGCGTTGAATGCATCGAATAGCGAAATGACGCCGCGGCCTGTGCTGGATTTGATAGACATACAACAAGACCTTTTCGAACTCCCTCAAAAGGTCTATTGAATTCTGCGCTCTTGACTTTCTAGTATATCTGACTGCGAGCAGAGGCGCACTCTGTATGAGAAGGAGATACAGACTATCGAAACTGAAGCAGAGGCTCCAGAAGACGTCGAGGACAAGATACGGCAGCAATTCCTCGTGCAGCAACAGCTGGAATCGGAACGGCTAGCGTACGAGCAAGCTCTGGAGGAGGAAGCGGCGAAGCTTGACCGGGAGATCGAGCAGGAGGTTCGAGGTCAGTGGCGTTTCATCATTTAGCACTCAAATCTCTCATGGAATTCTGGCAGAACTCTCTGAGGAGGAACGCGCGGTATACTTGTCAGACCCGAAAGTGCTCGATTTTGTGGACGATTCAACAAAAATCTTCCATCGGGTGCTAAACGATCACTATAATTATATGAGCGATTACACACAAGGGACAGAGACGGGAGGGTGCGTCTTTGCTTTCTTTGTGGAGATACGCGTATTTCACATCCTGTCAGCGATGATTCTGAAGGCAGAAGGGTGAAGCGCGTTTGCGAATTCTGGAACGAACGATACGGGAAGAATCGCTCGATAACTGATGTTGACTGGTCACCTAAAGCATGTCCTGCATCCTTGAGAAACAGCCAAAAGATTTATTGATTTTTGGCAGTTTCCTGAACTTACCGTTGCATCGTACAACAAAAACCACGCAGCCTTGAACGAGCCTGCGGGGATAGTTGCCGTTTGGAATACCCACTCTGTTGAACGGCCAGAGTTTGTGTTTCATTCACAGGTTCGTTTGACCCGCCGTTCATGGATGAACCGTCTGACAAGTTGAAAGTCCGACGTTCTTTCTGTGTTGTTCTCGCCGTTCCATTCCAATCTGATATTCGGAGGCACATACTCTGGCCAGATTCTGCTGTGGATAATCGGTCGAAACATCTGCCGGTTCTGAAGACGCCGTTATCTGCAGCTGGACATACGCATCCTGTTTACGCGATGCGGATGGTAGGGACGCAAAATGCGCATAATCTTATCACGAGCAGCACAGACGGCACTGTTTGCAGTTGGCTTGTCGACATGCTCGCACAACCCCAGGTTTGCTCGTCTTTTGTTTTGCTCGCTATTAGACTTGTAGCTCAAGGTGGCCTTAGGAAACTCTTGAGCTGATCCACGCGGGTCACAACAAGACGGGAGAGGTTGCGATCACCGCGCTGGATTTCCAAATAACGAGACGACGACGTTCTGGGTTGGCACAGAGGAAGGCAATGTCTACCAAGCCAACCGCTACGATCGTGCCGGGGCCAAGGCTGGTTTGAACCAGTATGATGTGTACAAGGGTCACTCCGGACCTGTGATGGGGCTTCATTTCCATCCAATTGCGGGACCCGTGGACTTTTCCGACCTGTTCTTGACGGGCTCCGTTGACTGGACTGTCAAACTGTGGCGGGCGAAGTCGTTGTCCAAGCCGTCCACGACACCGCAAACTATAACTCCGCTGTTGTCGTTCGACGAAGCCGACGACTATGTATACGATGTCAAGTGGCATCCTCAACATCCTGCTTTGTTCGGAACGGTCGACGGGTCGGGCAAGTTTGACCTGTGGAATTTGAACACGGACACCGAAGTAAGCATCGATCGTCTCTTTTTTCTTTCAAATAAGCTGACTCCGGTAGGTTCCCGTGGTGTCGACGATTGTAGGATCGGGTAGGGCTATCAATAAATTGGAGTGGAACAAGGACGGTCGACATGCGGCGCTGGGTGGAAGTGATGGGAGATTGTATGTCTATGACATCGGGGACGTTGCCGCTTCTCGAGGAGAGGTGGAATGGTCTGAATTGCAGAAGGTTGTTTCTATATAACGCCCGTATTCTGCTTTCTCAGAAGTCGCATACCCGGAGGATATCGTATACATACTTTTAATCATGATCAGTTATTTCCTGCTCCGGCCTCCGGCCCACAAAGCGCATATAACGCACTAAACAGGAGCATACATCTTAACCCTCCCTCTCCCTTGTCATTCACATCGTGCAGTCAGCATCCCGTTGAACAATGGCTGAAGACGATGGAATTCAGTATCTCGGCACTAGGTCTATTGCTCGCCCTCAGCTTTCGAGTCATCCCTTTCTCTCCAACTCGCAACGCCTCGTTACAGGCCAGTAGTCCTCTCGCTCACTCTTTCTACCTACTGAAATCGATAACAGGTGTAGCTCTGCACATCGAGAAGTCTGGCACTCAGCCGGGCCATCGTTTGACATTCCGTAAGTCGGAGGAGCCCGTCGTGCACATCGGACGGCGACCTGGCTCGAGCGATAAGACTGCCGTCTCTGAGGGCGGCAAGGCATATCTGACTTGTCCGGTGGTGAGCAGAAAGCATGCGAAGATTGCGTTCAGCGACAGTGGTCATGTAAGACGGCGCGCGCTTGTTCCTGAGGCTGTGCTAATTAGCAGGGCGGCAGGTATACTTGTTCGACTTGTCATCCCACCACGGCACCTACCTCAGCCAGCGCGACAGTATTTCCACAAGCGACTCGCCCCAGAGACGGCCACAACGCTCGTTGATGGCGATGTCATTACCTTCGGCAAGGCCGTCGGCTCCGACAAGGGCCTCGTGAGCCCTGTCATCGCTCGTGTCGAGTTCTTGTACGGCTCTCAGTCCATCCTTAAGCCTCTCATTGTTCCCGATGGTGCGGCCGGGGACAGACCAGCTCACCCCTCCGGCCCCCTTCTGGCCGCTATGGCGTCTATGCCCCTACATCATCTGAAGCCTCTTCCTCATCTGACGAATCCCCGTCCCTCGATTCCCACGATTCTGACGTCGAGGAAATATCGGGCCCTGCAGTTCGTCAGCCCCCGTGGCACGAGGAACCCAGCGATTCGCTCTTTAGTAACCAGAGGCAGAGGCATAGTTGGAAGGGGATCTTGGGAGACTTCCCTTTCCCGCACCCGCAGGACGATGGCGAGCCCGCGTGCAATGTTGGGTTTGATGCATATAGCAACGACGTCTTTGAGGAGGACGTTGACAATTCTGAGGATAGTCACTTCTCGAGGTCCACCTCTCCGATGGAGCTCTCCAGTTCTCCTGAACCAGCTGATCCGCCCGCCGCTGAGAATGAGGCGATCCCGATGGCCGTTGGAGAGCCGATCGTCGTCGGTGCGTGGCCGCGTTCGCGTTCGCCCTCTATTTTCTCTTCATCGTTTCCTCCCACCCGGATCGTCGTGCCCGTAGAAAAATGCGTTGCCACGACTCCAATCCCAAACGAGCCTCAATCCTCGTACGAAACGGATGATGTTTGGCCTGCGCCCAATGCTGCGAATGTGCCTGTCGTCGATTCCGTCGTCGTAGAGAATGTCGAAGCAGACAAGCCCGCTGAGAGCAGCGAGACTTTGCAAATCAATGCATCGTTGGCTACTCTCAAGGTTCACTATCTATCTAAACTTTGTCTCCTGTTCTAACATTCACAGGCTGAGGTCGCTAAGCTTCAGGCCCATAGGCGCAAGTACAAGCAACGTTTCAATGACAATGTCCACGCCACGGGGGACAAGTTTTCTGACCTCGAGGAGAGGACTACAGAGGCCCATGATCTCTACAATCTTTTGTCAGAGCGAGTGGACGACAATGTGGATGCGTGTCAGCAAGCCCAACTCCAGCTGGATGCATTGCAAAGTCGCATCGATATTGCCGCAGAAATTGACGATGTGACTCCTCACGCGTCGGAAGCTAAGGCGAGTGCAGAGGAGGCTAAAGACAGTGCGAGAGTGCTCAGAGACTTGGCCGCTGGTATGTGTTCGTACCTGGGAGTTCACCTCATATACTAATACCGATCGCAGAGATGACCCTTCTTCGGGATAATGCGCAGAAGGAAGTGGCTGACGAGCTGAGTAATATTCGCCAGGCCAAGGAGGAGCTGTTGAAGAGCATCACTGAGGAGTTCAAGGTTCAGGTAGGCAGAGTCCTTGACATGCTTGAGATAACCAGATGCTGATCAGATTCAGGTCGCGTCCTTGAAACGAAAACGCGCCGATATGGAAGCCGAGGACGAGGCAGAGACTGAGCGGAAGACCGCGATTGTTGCTGCGGCGGAAGGTTCAACCGATCCGCCACGCAAACGCGCGAGAGTGGCCAAGGTTGTTGCACAGACGGCGACGGCGGTCGTCGTTGGTGCTGCGGTAACCTGGTCGGCGCTCGCTTTTAGCTAGGCACAGACTCGGAGGGATTAAATAAATGGCGTAGGATATGAGTAGGACTGATGTACTAAGTATCGAGTATTGCAACTTTCTTTTTCTCCATGTTTTTCCGCGGGTGCCCGTCGGTCCGTGAACTGATCTGCCGCAGGCGGACTTAAGTGCCGGCGGCGCCCCTTGTATCTGAGTTTATGATCCCCTGGAAGGTCCTTTTCATACCTTCAAGACTTTCACGTTCCGTCTCTCGCAGTGTCCCTTTCTTCCGCACCATGACTTCGCTCGCCGATTTCAAACAAGTGCGTCCTTATCTGTCGTTCCGTCCCCGTCATTCAATACAGGCAATCAATAGGCTCCCCATAAGTAAGATCTTGACCTTTTGACAACAGAAGTATCTCACCAAGGATTGCAAAAGATTACTAGTGTAAGTTCTGCACGAAGTCGTTGACGCGATTCCTGACATACGCGCAGCATACCTGGTCCGATCGAAGTGTCCGATGAGGTAGGTCGCGATAAATGACGCGCCGCGTCGCTGTTGAAACGCAGCACAGGTTCTATATGCCAATGCACATCCGTCCATGTCCCACGTATCGCCCGATTTCGTTCCAGTCTTTGGGATTGCCTTCGGATGACCAGGCACGTCGCGTCCCCTCGCGCGCGTCACATCTGGTCTAACTTCAAGTTCGCAGACAAGTCGTGATGTCGACCGAAGGCCAGCCTTTCTTGATTGCAGGCAGTGGAACGCTCGGGTGGGATCAGGCTTGTTTTCCAGCTCAGTCTGAGGGCGCGCCTACCGACATGTGTTTCCTCAGGTCGCCGCAAACTTAATACAACCCGGCGAGAACGCGCTCGTTTTGCACACTGGCTACTTCGGGGACAGCTTTACCGAGTGGTGCGTTCCGGCCATTGAATGTGCTGCGCGAAGATAGTATGTGAACCCTGCTCTTCGCAGCCTCGAAACGTACGGCGCCAAGGTGGATCAGCTCAAAGCCGAGATCGGCACTGTTGTGAGCCAAGAGGCCATTGAATCTGCTCTCAAGACCAAGAAATATCGCCTCCTCACGTTCACGCATGTGGATACTTCGACAGGTCGGTAACTCAAGTCGGATTTTCTTCGGGCTCTACCTTCACTATCTGCAGCTGTCCTTTCCGACGCTAAAGCCATCGCCGAGACAGTGGGGCGCGTTTCTCCAGACACCCTGGTATGTGTATATATTTTTGGAGTCACCGTGGCGCGTGCCCAAACGTTCGGGCTTCGCAGGTTATTTTGGACGGCGTGTGCTCTGTTGCGAGCGAGGAGCTATGCATGGACGCGTGGGGTATTGACGTCGTGTTGACCGCGAGTCAGAAAGGCCTTGGTGTCCCACCGGGTCTCAGCATCCTCGTTGCAAGCCCCAAAGCGATCAAGGTGCGCTTCCGTTCCTAGTATATTCTCTTATGCGATTTCGATCCTGTGCAGGTGTTCGAATCGCGGACTGCACCTGTTGGATCTTACTACGCGAGCTGGAAGAAGTGGTTGCCGATTATGAAGGCGTATGAGAGCGGCAAGCCGGCGTATTTTGCAACACCCCCCGTCAACCTGATCTATGCATATCACACGTCCCTTACCCGTATCACGAAGGAAGCGCCGTCGCTCGAGGAGCGCTTTAAACTGCACCGCGTAGCCAGCCAGCAAATCAAGGACACTGCTGCCGCACTGGGACTCAAGCAGCTGGCCCTCGATCCCGCATATGCTGCGACCGGGATGACTGCTGTGTGCATTAGCGTTCTTGTATATTTCGCTGGCTGAGTCCTGTTCCAGCTTTATTTCCCTGCTGGTGTGACAGCGGCAGATGTGTTACCGAAACTGGGTGCGAAGGGAATCATTGCTGCTGGGGGATTACATGCGGCTATCAAAGGTCCGTGCTATCGTCAATGAACCCTCTATGCTTGTTCACTTCCTAGCGCAGACACGTATTTCCGTATCGGGTATATTTCTTTCTTCTCCCTTCCGCCTTGCATTTAACATGTGCCCAGACATATGGGAATTACCGCTGTTGAGGAGCAGAGGGGTGACATCCTGGCGATCACGGAGGCGTTGAAAGAGGTGTTCTCTCTCGCGAATTGAATGTACGCGGGCCCCGGCTTGCAATAGACGCTAAATACGCTTTGTAACACCCACCCCAAATCTTTGGAAGCGCCGAGTCGAAGGCTTGCTTGTTTTTCAAGCTCAACTTCGCGCGGCGACCAATATTGCAAAGACAACGACGATGATGGCGCCCAGGACGCAAGTTATCAGTACTGAGTTCAGACGGGACACGGGAAACAGTCCCTTGGTGAGGGCGCTTTGGACGGCGAAGTAGCGGGTTGTGCCTACAGATCTGTCCGTTTGGGCATTTGAAATTATTTTCAGCGAGGTAACGTACCCAAGGCGAGCACGACGAGCCCGAAGCCGACCATGATTGCTCCTAGAGGGCGAGCCCACTGTTGGAATTGGTGTGTGGACGGCAAGAATGTGAGACCATCGGAGGTAGATGTATTTGAGGCAATGGTAAAGAGTTGAACGAGGGCTGCAGGACGGTTGGATTGCTCAAATCAATGCATTGTGGAGCAGCGAGGGGAGGCTCACCCACGCCGGTCGATGCAAGCACGAGGCTGGTGCGAACCTAAGAAGAGCAGAAACCATAAACAGAGAAGGGCGAAGGGGTAACTGCTGCCTAACATATGCAAGAAAGGTCCTTTCGCTTGCGAGGTGATCTCGTGCGACGCTGCCCGAATTTTCTAGCAGGAGAGATATCTTCAATCGCTGCAGGAGTGGAGGTGGAGGTGTTGCAATTGAAGCCGGCCGCGGGTGGGGATCCAGAGGGACTTCACGTTGTTCTACTATGGAGACGGCGGGGGAAGAGGAAGACATATAGGGCAACTCCAAAAGGCAAGTTTCATCCCAAATCTGTAACTTCCAATTTTAGGCGCTCCTCGCACATAAAAAATTGTACATAATAGTCGCACAGCACAGCCATGCGCGGACCGTATGCGGGCTTCGGTGACCAGTTAATTCTCTCTTTGACCCCCGACGATCTACCACTCTAGCAAGGATCTACCCCACATTCTTAAATAGCGCGCCAAAGACACAAAGCTCCAGGCAGCCTGCAGCTCCAGCTCTTGCCACGATACCCACTCGATGCTATCTGATTAAAATTGGGCAGAAACAAGCTCTACATAAGTACCGGCAGTCCAACTTCGTCCGGATTTAAGGTTCTAACACCGTTGTAGACCAATAGATGCCGAGGCAAGAACACTGAGAACTCGAGCATTCTTCGGCCGTTCAAAGTACTTGGAGTTCCGGTTGCATTAGTTAATTTTGCGGAATTCGCCCTATCTTCCGAGCGGGTTGGAAGGGAGACATGCGAGATCCGTTGCCAGCATCGTTTACAGCAGTCTTCATGTAAAGAAACTTTCATATCAGCTAACCGGAGACTTCAGCCAAGAAACAATTATTCCTGGACGAGTCGGAGCTCGCGATTTCGTTCATGTACGGCGTACCGCGACCTCCCGTCGCAGAGCCTAGACCGTGGTTATCATTGGTAGCAGTCTCGGGCGGTAGTTTGTCAAGGTCCGGAAAATGACAATTGGGCGAGGCGAATAGAACCATTACGCGAGTCAATGAACGGGATTCATTCCGAATGAAATGAGGGGCATAGATACAACAGGATGCGGGGTAATGCAACAGGATGCGGGGTAGTGCAACAAGATGCGGGGTAGTGCAAAGGCTTGGTAAATGGATATGGATCGTGTCTCTGTCATCATGGGATGTTCTCCGGAACGGGACAGAGATTGGCGGTGACTGTTTTCGCATGTGAATAACGGCCCAGGGGATTCGCGCGACAAAAATCTACCTTGGATTTCGGACGTTGCTCATGTCGATCATCACCGTGCTGGAGAGTGTCCCGACGGTGGTTTCTTCAGAATCTGGCTCAGCTCGGGCGCAGACTCTTCTGGACGGTACGGAGTAAATATGGCCCTGGGAGTCGTCGTGGAGGTGGGGGAAATTTTTTGGGCCGGTCCACTCGCTGGTTTGTTAGGGTGATTTGGGGCGCGGGACGGTGGGGGCGCGCGAGGCGCTGGCGGGGAGTAGGAAGTGAAAGGGTGTGTGGCGAAGGGGTCAAAATTTGTTCCGCTGAGCGGTGAGCGACCGTTGGAGGGAGTAGAGGTAGCCATGTAGCGCGAAAAGTGGGTGCTTAGTAGCTGCTGTAGGACGTGTATTTAGGGCCTGCTTTTATAGGTAGTTTACCTTAAATGTGTCAAAGATTAGCGGTCGGACTCGTGACCGTTCCAGGGCCGCCTTGCGATCGGAGAAATCATGGGACAAGCAGCAGGACTAGGCACGGCGGTAGAAGAAGTGGCAGAAGCCACGGACCGAGACGGAGGCAGAAGACAGTAATAATAGAGACACCGAAGCTAGTCAAATTTTCACGAAGGTTTCGCCGAGTTTGACGCAGCGTGGGGTAATCGAGCCGAAATATCGAGGAGGAGGGGGAGGAGGACGGGGACGCCGTCGGCGACGATGGCCGGCGGTAATATGAGCGCCATATTGCCATATTGGGCTACGCGCGTGGCCGTATTTGGTGCATCTGATTCTGATCTGATTGCGCGAGAAATCCACCTCACCCGCTCTCATCCACGACGCTGTGGCATAGAGCCACATCTCCCCTCCCAATCCTCAATCTGGACCCTCTATTCTACCCATGTTCTGTTTTGCTCAAAAATGTCGCCCCAGTATCTCCTCAATCGTGAGTCTCTCTTTGCCGTTTCACTTGTTACCGCCCCGTGCATCTCTGCCGTCCGGATGGAGCTTCTTTACGACGCTTACCGACCTGCCCTCACCTTGCCGATACATGCATCTTTCTCTCCCTCGTTTTCTCTTTCAAGTCTTCTCAGTCGTCCTGATCACACGATCTTTTTTATACAGCGCATCCCAACCAGCAGACTTCCCAGTGCCGCCTTCTTACTCCCATACCGTAGGCGTCGCCGAAAACCCCATGATGCTCGACGAGGACGACAACGATATTTGCCCGGTCTGCGACGGCGAATGCACCTGCGCGAACAGGTCGCACACTACTGGTACTCCCAATCCCAGCGCTGCCCCGATCGCTTCTTCTTCCTCTTTAGTGGATGCTACCACTCCAAAGCTTCCTTCCCTCAAAATCAGACTCACCATTCCTCCCAGTATGCTCGCCAAGCAACGTGCCAGCTTCAGCAAATCAAAGAATGTACGACCGACGACATCCGCCTCCGCAGCCGGCGGTGGAACATTCAGCGGATCCTCTCGCCCTCAATATCCTGTTCCAAGGAAGAGAGGCCGTCCTCCAAAGTCGATAGGCCGCCAACTCGTCATCAAGGCCAACAACGACACCCTCCCCTTTTACCACTCCTCTCAGGCCATACGCAGGCACAAACCGACATCCTCGAAAAAGTCAGCCAACACCCATATATCTACCAAGCTCAAAGGAAAAGCCACAACCCTCAACAAGAAGCGCAAACGTGTCGAGTCGAGCGAATCGTCTTCTGAACTCAGCGAAGTGGATGATCGTTATCATTATAACGACGACGATGCACGCTCCATTCAATTTCCCACCTTTGTGCCGGCCTCGGCCCTGACCTCGTCCGAATCAGACTCGGTTGATCTGTCAGGTTTCGACACCGACTCATCTATGGAAGCCGAAGAGGAAAGTTTCATCATCGCGGAAGAAAGCCGCGCAGCCGAAAAATCTCGGGTCCGTCGTGAATTGTTCGGAGACGACGGACAAAAGAGGAGGAATCCTCATAATAATTGGGTCATCAGACCTCGCAAGCGAAGCGTTGGCCCGAGCGACGCTGAGATGGAGATCGACAGCGATGCCACGGAGGACGAAGAGGAGGAAGAGGAGGATGCGGAGGAGGATGAGGATGATGATGAGACGGATGGCTTACACCGTGTTGGTGCGGGGTACATCGGGCTTGCCACTGGCTGGTCAGAGCCTGACGACGAGGAGGAGTCCAGCTTTGATGCTGACCTGTTCTTTGCCAATCTCACCGATTCTGATTCCGACGCCGGCGATCGCTCGTGCACCCCAGACGAGATTGACGACCGTGCAGTCGACGGTGACCAGTCTGACTTGGAGACCATGTCGCTCAGCGAGGCTGCTCTTGCGGGACTTATTCCCCGTCTCAGGCGCGACCTGGAGCACCTTCCTTTCGAGTTAACCGAGGATTGGGATGGGCAGGTTATCTTTTCCAACGGTCTCGGGGACGGACGCGGTCTGCTGGATGTGGACTTTGAGGTCAATTCTTCCTTCGTCGAGACGAGTGCGTCTCCCAGCCAAGACAGCGACGATGAAGACATGGAGACGCATGAAAATGACGGGACTGAGGAGGGAGACACCACAGACGAAGAACTTGTTGGGGAAGATCAACTGCCCAATGAGCATGCCATGCGGCTCTTCCGCCAGCCCTTTAGTGTCTCGTCCATCAACCCGCTGTCTACCATGAGCCCTGGCGCTAGTCCCGCCCCGCGCAACCGTCAGCCGTTTGCTTCCAAAAGCGCGTCGGATTTCCTCAAGCCTGCTGACATCTTGTCTGGTTGTGTCTTCTTGGAGGATTCCGACAATCCGGATGATTTGGACGACGACGTTAAAGCTCCAAGTATTTCGTCCGCAGGCAATGGACCGAGGACAGGTTCTTTTATCCCCGGTGACACCGTCCGGGCTGTTATCGATGACACGCATAAGCCCTTACCGTCGCCCCATCCGCGTGTCAAAGGCCGTGGCCGAGGTAAGACCGCCTCTCACCTCGACCGGGTATGTTTCGTTTTCTTTCACCTCACAACAATTTGTATCTGACGTGGCGCAAAGATAAGCCCGAAGTACTCTGTCCCTGCCCGGAATTTATCTCTTCCTCCCCCGTCTCAGCCTTCGTTCCAACTGTTGTCTTCTTCGGAGCTTCCTACCTCTCCCGAATTACCTCCTTCCAACGCGATTGACCTCGATGATGTTTTGGATTCGGCGTTCCTGGACTCTGGGCCGTTAGAGGAACCACCCGCTTCGCCCACCGAACAATCGCGCAAGCATCAAAACCTGAGCCGATGGGGGTGGGGTTCCGACACTCCTGGGCGCACTGCTGACTTCGGCAACGTGATGAAAAACAGTCCGTTAAGCAGCATGTTGTGGCAAGATAAAGAACGTCTGCGCGACGGGGACCGCACCCCTACCAACGCCACGGCGCACGCGCACGTCCCATTGAAACACGAGATTCCGATGAAAAGTCGGAAGGAGACTCGGCGGGAGCGCAAGGCGAGGCAAAAAAATATGGGCCTGGGCTACGAGCGGCCTCCACATCAGCAGCATTTTTTCCGCCAGCACCATCCCAATCTCAAAACGCGCAGTTCCGGTTCGTCGCAGCGTACTAATTTCTTCAACTCGTCTCCGCCCAACACAAACCTCTAAGCCGTCAATTGTCGGTTTAACAGAATTGATTCAATGACTTGTGATGATTTCCGTTTCTCTCCCTGCCTGTCATGCTTGTATCCCAAAGACTATGCGTCTCGTCCCAGCATCAACCATCCTTCCGCATCTACCATCTACCACCATATCATATTGATTCGACCCTGTATCTTTCCAGACTCAAGCTCTCCGGAGCGATCATCTCCACGTTGGATATTCCTTCTTCGCCGTAGTCGTATGTCACAATGAAGAGTAAATATTTATTGTCCTGAAAGCGTGCTGAGATGTCGAGGGACCAGAACTACCGAGGATGTTGCGCCAGATGTTGACGGGGTCCTGCCATCCAGTTTTTGAGCACGAACAGGAGGATCGCCGGTGTCTAAACAGGCCCCCGGTCACTACCTATTAAGTGTGTCCGCTTTTCATCGAAAATTTCCGCTGATTTCCTCTATGAAATTCGGCCAGAGCTCGTTGATTTCCTCTATTTCGGACGAAGTGTTCACATTTTTTGCGTTCTCAGGCTCATCTCATGCCCATTTTTTCGCTCCGGGCCTGCAGCAGGCGCTTTCCTGTGCTCTCATACGGTTGAGAATTCGGCTCTACGACCTATCAATCGTAAAGATCCACCGCTCATTGGGCATATTGGTTCAAAATTTTCTCGCGCTCCGCGCGATTTCCTCTATGTCGGACGGAGTCCGACGCCCTTTGCGTTGATTTCCTCTATTTTACGGACAGGGTTAGGGGCCATTTTGGACCCTTGATTTCCTCTATCGCGGACCGACCCAATAGGTAGTGACGGGGGCCTGTCTAAACTTATTGGAACGCGTCGTGGTCCCGATCCCGTGACACGTAATACTGCTGGCATCCTGAGCCTCTTTCTCGACTCGCCGCCCGCCTCGGCGCTGCCTTAATCTCTCTCAACACACACCACCACACACGCGCAATTTCACGTCGTTCTTCCTGCCATGGCTGAGTACACCTACGATGAGGGAGGCAGTATGGCCGCGTACTTTGTCATCACCTTCCTTGCACTGTTGCTCACCCCACTATCCTTTTCTTTCCTCCCTTCTCGTTCGGGGCCCGCAACTAAATTTCCCCTGTGCGAGTGTGCGCCATGTGTCGCCCAGCGAAAGCGTTTGCAGAGCTCTAAGCTCCGTGTGCCCGGCTTCAAGTCAGTCCCCTTGCTGAGTCCACTATTTCGACTCCCTTGACGCTCAGTAGGGCCTCTTGTGTCATCGCTGGCTGGTCCTTCTTCGCATTTCTCTGCTGGAAGGTCGCTGGCGCCAAATCGGACAACAAGGTCTATGACCCATTCGAGATCCTTGGTATAAATCCGGGGACCAGCGAGAAGGACATCAAGAGCACTTTCAAGAACCTCAGTCGGATCTAGTGAGTGTTTCTCCGGTATACGTGTCGAGCTGCAAGGGTGGCATCACCGACGTGGCCTTGTTTGTGGTCCTTGATGTCAGCAGCATGTCCTGCACTAGTGGACGCGTCGGCATCGACCTGGCGCGACGGCATTGTTCTTGCATGCGTGCTAACATTTATTCCCCCAGCCATCCCGACAAAGTCAAAGTTTCCATCAACGAGACAATCGAAACGATCCAGGATCGTTTCGTTAGTATCACGAAGGCGTACAAATCGTAAGGCGGTCATTTTTTGTCCCTCGTTGTTGGCTCACCAAACATTAGGCTAACTGACCCAGTCATTCGCGAGAACCTCGAGAAATATGGAAATCCTGACGGTCGGCAAGAGCTCACAATGGGCATTGCACTACCTCCATGGATTGTTGCAAGTCAGAACAACATTTGGGTCCTGGGCGTGTACGGGATTCTATTTGGCGGCTTGCTTCCTTACCTTGTGGGCCGCTGGTGGTTCGGAAACCGCCGACATACCAAAGACGGTATTCATACCCTTTCGGCCTCGGCGTTCTTCCGTAATCTAACGGAGGACGCCACGGAGATGGACGTCGTCGCGTCCTGGCTGCAGCTTATGCCTACGAGAAAGTCCAGTGATAAAGCAGAGCACAGATGACATCGAAGCTCAAATCAAGGAGGCCGTGGGCCCGACGGTCTGGGCGGGCAATCGTTGGCCAAGATGCACGACAGCGCAGCGCAATGATCCTGCTATACGCATACCTTCTACGGATAGATCTGAGCCCACAATTAGCAAAAGGTGCACTCTATCATGAAATATCGACGTGTGCTGACGAAGTACCTAGCCCAAACTGCGCTTCTGTTGCAGACACCTGTATTGCTCAATGCATTCCTCGTCATTTCTCAGTCTCGAAACTGGTTAACGCCGACTCTCGCAATTATGCGCCTGCACGCCTTCTTCACTCAGGCACTCCCACCTACACCAACCCCTCGTAATCAGCTTGCACAGCTCCCCGGCGTTAAACTTCAGAAACAACTGCTGGTAATGATCTGGTAGCGTTTACCCAATCTCTGGAGGCGCAAGCAGATGGTCGCGTGCCGGATGTACGAAAGGCGCTCAGTCAATGGGTCGCGTGGAGATTGTTGACGCTTCTTTCCGAGGTGCGCTTGACGTTTTCCCATCTTGGCCTCGTTTTCTGAATTTCTCGAATAGTTATTGGCGAGCGTCTTATTGTCCCGGCATCAATTGTGTACCTGGTGGTCAAACTCCGGGTGGCTCCTCCAGGTGCCGAATCCTCACCGAAAGAAGAGGTAGATGGTGAAGACGCTAAGCGACTGCGGCGAGCCCTCGAGGATCGGGAACAAACCTTCCTGACGTCTCGCAGAGACGCGGAGGAGTTGCAGCCAGGCCAGGTCTTTTCTGGTGGCGCACACGCTCCGTTCTGGCCTGCGGTACTTTTTTTTACCTTGCTGAAAATTCTTTCGTCTTCTGACTTTGTGAGCAAGGCACGTAAACCTGGCTGGTGGCTTGTCCTTGCAGATGACAAATCGAACCGTGTTGTGGTTCCGCCCCTCAAGATCACAGATGTGCCATTCCGTCGGACGGGGGACGAGAGCGACTTCCGCTCATACAAGATCCAGTTCCAAGCACCTCAAAACGTCGGTTTATTGACATGGCGCGTGTATATCGTCAGCGACACTTTCGTTGGCGAGGAGGCGACAAAAGATGTTGTGGTTCGTACTTCCATTTTTCCTTGGTTCTCTGACTCATCTGGTTGTAGATGAAGATAGATGACCTATCTGCATTGACTGCGGACGAGCAGGGCGGCGAGGATGAGATTTCTGACCCAGAAGAGGACACGATCGCTGGTCAAATGACGGCGATGCGTGGAGGGAACGTGAAGAAGTCACCGACAAGAGAGGACGAGGAGAGCGATGAAGAGAGTAGCACAGACGATGATAAAAGCAGCGAAGACAGCAGCGACAGCGATAGCGACTAAAACGCGGGTGTATTTTGGCATATGATAATTTATCGGAAGCGCTGGCGCGAAGGCTAGCTAGGGCTAGCTGCTGCTGCTGCTAATTGACCCGGGGGCGATCCGGGGTAAATCAACAATACCATTGTCAGAGAGATTAGCGATGCTCCTTAGCGGTGGGGTTGTCCGGTACCCTATCCACCATGTCCGATACTGCGGTTGAGCTCCTTTCAAAGCTTCGTGCCGTGGTTGCCTCCCGCTCACCCCTTCTTTTGGTCTCTACGAGCACTCTAGCTACGCTACTGCTTGTCTTGCGCTTGGTCTGCACCAAGAGAAAGCGGCGCAAATACACATCTGATCTCTCCAGTGTTGGGTCCTCTGAATACGACGTTATCATAGTTGGTGGAGGTAAAGTATTTTCGAAGCGCTCTCGTATATGTGTTCAATTCGAGGTCTGCCCTAGGCACTTCGGGATGTGCATTGGCTGCAAGATTAAGCGAAGACCCCTCCATCAGGGTGCTCCTGTTAGAGGCGGGCGGGAGGTCAGTTTTAGCTTTTCCAGTCCTGTTACTTAGAGTTGAAAGACCCTCGCTTTTAGCGGAAGCGCTCTTCCATATAGCCAGATACCCTCAGCCTTCGGAAGGTTGTTCAAGACAAAACATGCTTACGACTTCCGGACTGAGTCGCAGGTGCACGCCAAGGGACAGAAACGATCTTTCCCGCGAGGTCCGTTGCGAAAAGCATTTTTTGAAAGACTGAAAATGACTGTTCTTTGTAGGTAAACTGCTGGGTGGATGTGCGTAGTTCTATCTTATTTCCGACACAATGCCGACTCGGGCTCTTGCAAGGCTCGTCAATAAACGCCCAGATGGCACAGTACGGAGCACCAGGAGATTTTGATGAATGGGCGGAGATCATTGGCGATGATTCGTGGTCGTGGAAGAATTTACGAGGGTCAGGAGCAGTGCATAGCCTTGCACATCTTGACTGAATTTTCTTTCCAGTTATTTCACCAAATTTGAGAAGTATACACCTGACGCTGCATATCCCTTGGTTGATACCTCGGAACGAGGTTCAAATGGCCCCGTACGCGTGGGCTATTTCAATCATGTATCTGAGCACTCCAAGGCATTCTTGAAGGCTTGCACGGCAGTTGGTATTCCGTTCGTTCCCGACTTCAATGGACCGAAAGGGCCAATCGGCGCTAGCCGGGTAAGTCTTATTATCGAAACGCAGGTTTTTCTTAGATGCTGATACTGCTGTAATTTAGATCAGTAGGTTACATGTTAGCGCGTCAAATTACAATCTAACCTGGTCGCAGTGACCTACGTTGATCATAAGGGACGACGTGTATCGTCGGAGACGGCCTATCTTACGGAGGGTGTTCTCTCCCGGCCCAATCTGAAGGTAGCTATCCACGCCCGAGTAACACGCATTGTGTTCAACCAGGTGGAGGGAGTAACGCGTGCGGTGGGCGTGGAGTTTGCCAAGACAGAAAATGGTCCCCGTTATCGAGCGTACGCGAACAACGAGGTCGTTGTTTCGTAAGTCCATTCAGAGCTCTAACGTTTGCGACGCTCACGAGACTCAGGGAGGCGCCCTCCACTCTCCCCACGTAAGTGCATATTTCCGGTTGTCCCGATGAAGCGCACCCAACCTGTATTTAATAGATCTTGATGCTGTCGGGTATCGGCCCCGCGAAGCAGCTAGAGAAATACGGCATCCCAGTCATCCGCGATCTTCAAGGCGTCGGAGCCAATCTCATCGATCACCCAGTTGTAGATGTGTATCTGAAAGACAAGCTCGACGCCTCGGCAAGGATACTGAAACCGAACTCGGTCTTATCGACCATCCAGTTCATCAAGGCGTTGGTTCTCTATCAGTTAACTGGGAAGGGGATGTTAGCGCATACTGTTCGCAATTTTATTGCCTTGCAAAAGATGCATTTTTACGCATTTTCTAGATGGGCGATTCCGCTGCGTTTATTCGATCGGACGACCCGGTGCTGTTTCCAACTAGCGAATTCCCGGGGAAGCTTGGGGATAGCACATCGGTTCAGCAAGCCCAGATCTCGAGCTGTTTTGTAATTCCATAGCATACAAAGTGCGCTCAGATGACCGCTCTATGGCCATTCTAATTTCCGGCCATTAAGGACCATGGGGCCATTCTTTTTGACATGCACACATTTGCTATGCACTGCTACTTGGTCCAGCAAGTATTCTGAAATATCTTTCCACTTCGATACTAAAAAGTCCACAGCCCGAAAAGTAAGGGCGAAGTTTTGCTCACGTCTTCAGATCCGTGGGTTCTACCCAGCATCAATCCCAAGTTGGTTTTCGAAGTCGGCCCGATGCTGTCTGCTTATCGGTTCTTCAGTTATCTCCAGAACCAGATGATTTAGAGAAGCTTGCCCGCGGCTTCCGTCTCCTGCTTAAAATCGCGCGGACAAAGGAAATGGATGGCTACATCGACCACAGCTACTTGGACCCTGAGCTGGACCACGCTGCGTACCTGAAATCGCACGATGAGATCCGAGAGATTGTGCGCGAGCGCGTCGAGACGGTGTACCACCCGACAAGCACGTGTCGCATGGCACCTCCGGAGCAAAACGGCGTTGTCGACGCTAAGCTGCGCGTCTACGGTATCCAAGGTCTGCGTGTCTGCGATGCATCTATCTTCCCGTCGATCATCTCGGGCCATACGGTGGATTTTCTTCTTCTGGACTGTCGGGCGTCTAGATACTGACCGGTTTACACCAGGCCGGTGGATGTTTTGCGATCGCGGAGAAACTGGCCGAAGAGATGAAAGCTGAGTTTGGTATGCTCAAGAAGTAGTGTATTCTTGTAGCTCGTGTAAAAATTTCCCAAATTGGACGGCGGAGGTAGTCTGATTGTCCGTGTTGTGGCCAGATCAGTTATGGACACGCTCCGGGTGCTGCCCTCAAAATTAAAAGCGCTCACTCGCCTCCGCTGCGAGATATTCCCAAACCGCATACAACCCGAAGAACCTGCGCACTGGTGCCAAATACTTGCGGGCGAACCTCCGGGGGCCCGCCATGGTCCAATACTACCCAAGGACCATCAACCTGTCCCAGATCGCCAGGGACTACCCCGAGCTTGGTATCGTCAATGAGCACGAAGAGCAACGGGTGCAGGATGTAGAGGACAAGAAGCGGAGAGGCAAGGGCACTCCCAAGAAAGCCAAGCAAAAAGGTGCAGTAGTGCCCCGTGCGCGAGTCAAAATCTCATTTTCTCGCAGCGGACAGTCGGAGATTGGCCAAGAAGCGGTAGAATACTCTGGATTGAATACATTCATCAGCATAATTACACGTCGAGGAGCGCTTATAACAAGAAAGCAAACGACAGGTACGAAGCGCTACTGTACATACCATACATACGAGTTCAAGTTAGTAATACCACGCTACACTTACACACATCTACCGCGCTCTCCTCAATTCATTACATCTCCAACGAAGTCGTGCCAGATCGACGAGTGCATGTTGCCCTCTGGAGAATTCGACGAGCGGCGCTGGCCAGGCACGGGGTTCATATCGAGAAGCGGCGCGTAGCCGTCGCTCATGTTGCCTGTCCTGTAGTCGTACACGGGGAAGTACGACGGGAACGACACGTTGGTCGAGGTGCCGTTGCCCATCGAGTGAGACGACCGTTGCGAGCCGCTGCTGTGCGCATGCGCCGGGCCTTGGTTCTGCTGCTGCTGCTGGTGGAACAGCTGCGAGTCCATCTGCGTCGGCGACTGGGACAGATACGACGAGTCCGAGTGATACGACGTCGACGATGTCGGCATCGACGACATGCCATACATCGACACGGGCGAGAGGTCGACCTCGACGTCCGAGTAGGAGCTATGGGCAGAGGCAGGCTGCTGGAACGTGTTCAGGTACTCGAGCACGCTCGGGTGCACTTGCCCATTCATCGACGGTGAGAGAGGGAGGGGAACGACGGGATTGTGCGACGTCGGCGAGCGATCAAGGAGCAGCGGCGAAACCGGTTCCTTCTTGGCCACCAAACGCGTCTTCCCGCCGAGCGTCGACAGCTCGTCGTTCTCCTCCACAGGGGAGAGCGAATCTGGCGTGATACGGCGTGCTGACGGCGACACCTTACCCTTACGGAAGTCCTCGAGACTGATGTGCGCCTTCTCCTGCAGACGCAGCATGACAGTCTAGAGATCCGAAATGCGTTTAGCTGATAGATACGCCCTCGTTTTATTTTTACCACCACTTACGAGTACTTTGCCCGCGCGGAACCCCCGCGCGGCCTTGGAGAACAGCTCACAGGCCGAGTCAAGTTGGACGAGAGCCGACGGCGCGAGACTCATTGACGGACACCGGGTAACGATGCTTCCCAATATAATCGCGCACGAGAACATGTGTGTCCACAGGAACCTGTGTGTCAAGAAGATCAGGTCACCCGTCGACAGCAGTGTGAATAGACGCGGGGTCCAAAGAAAAAAGACACGGACCAGATCCGTTCGCTGGTTCTTTGAGCTGGCTGTGAAGGTTGCGCATGAGCGCGACGAGGGATCCGGCACTGCGATACGCCGCAATCACGGATGTACCATACGGACTCCCAAGCGGGTCCTTCGGGTGGTCGCTGATCGCGCGCGCGAAAAAGCTGCGATGGAGGTACAGCAGATCTACTCGGGGGTCAGCTGCGGCGTGCCAGCGCCACAAAGGGGATCAAAATCAAGAAAGGAAAAGAAGACGCACTCGTTTCGCGGATCGCGAGCACGATGTGCCGCTGCAGCGTCAGCATGATCGTCTCGGGGTACCCGTTGCTCCTCGGCTCGGAGCCGCCAAAGCCCGCGACCTGGAGGATCGGCGGGACGGGGAACGCACGCAGCTTGCGGTCGAGCTGGAGGACCGTCGCGTAGGTCGGCGTTTTGGCGCCGAACGCCTGGTCGTGCAGCAGGATCATGCATTCGGAGCAGAATCGGTGTTTCCACGCGTAGACTGGGCCGGTCGGTTGCGCGTAAAATTAAAACAAGGGAACGACTCACAGGCCTGATCGCTCGGGGGGTCGCTGGAATGCGGCATCTTGCAGTCGACGTGCGCGAGCGCGAACGACGACGGCCGGCCGAACGTCAAGCATTGCCACGAGTCGTATGTGTACAGCTGGAGCGAGCAAGAGATAAGCGCAGCACGGGGCACGCAGAGTCCAGACCCACCTCCCAGAAGAGCTCGCGCCGCCTCTGCGTCTCGACAGGATCGACCTTCCACCGTCCACTATCGCGATCTAGAAACCAATCATTGAAGGTGAGTAACTTTGGGAGCTGGGGGGAGAAGCCGGCTTACGTAGACCAATCTGCAACGAGGGGGTTCATTTAGTGAGGGAGACGAACAATCAAGGGTGGGTCTGTTTACGCACGCTCTGAGCCACCTTGACAGCGATGCCCATAAGTGCCCAGCGCGCACCCGAGCCGGTGCCGTGGCGGTCAGCGAGGAAAAGGTAGTACGCCATCAGGAACTGTGTACACGTCAACCGGACGCCCCCACATTAAAGTGTATTTGCACGCACGAGAGCTTGCACCGCGGTGATGGTGGGCTTGTCGAAGAATGAATGCAGGAAGAGCCTGTTGGGCAGTGATTATGGGGCGCCGAAGAGAGCGAGATGATCACATACGCGGCACGCGCGAGCTGGTGGTACTTTTCGGCCTCGAGGTTGTACGCGGGCTCGGAGGTGTCCATGAGGGTCCCGATGGCGAGGACGATGAACATGAGCGAGAGGCGGTGGGCGTACAGCGGCTGGTCGCTCGGCTGGGGTGCGTTCGGGTCGTAGAATTGCGTGTAGACCTCGGCCGCGAACGATTCCGGGATATGGGAGCGTACCTACGGAAGGTAGTTTATCGTTATGAGAAGGCAGGTTAGTGGTGGGGCCACGTACATCCACGCGGCATGGGTGAAATATATGTCGCGCAGGGCTGCGGCCCTTGCGCCGGTGGGGAGGTACCAGAAGAGGGAGCGCAGCGACTCGCCCTCGTGCGCGGGGGGCGCGACGGGAGAGATGGGGAACGCGGCGGCGCGCGTGAGTATGTGGCCGGAAGCACGCTCTGCAAGCTCAGCAGGTGGTCATCCTCCGGCTCCTCGCCCTCCGCCGTCTCGTTCTATGTGTCAAATTGAGTTTGGTGGTTCGCGAAGACGTAGGTAGAACACAGCGCACCTGGAGGAAGTACTGATTGCCTGGTGTGAGCACTGGCAGAAGAGAAGGGTATTGGACGCACCCATGAGTTGGCGGTGGTGCCAAAGTACTTTGCGCCGCCGAGAGACTGATAGAGAGCGAACCAAAGGCATCGACGACGTCGGGGTTGTGCTCCTCCTCGGCCTTGATGTGCTGTCCGGGGTTCTGGTTGCGCACGGTGGGGACCTCGCGCTGCAAGGGCGCTTTTATGCGCAGCAGCTCCTCGGTGAGGAGGGGGTGCTGCTCGCTGGAGAGGTGTGCATGCGAGGAGCGCAGGGCGTCTTCGAGCTCGCGGACGCGGTTTGCGAGCTCGGAGATCTTTTCGTGCAGTTCCTGGGTCGATGCGAGCACGAAGCGGTTGCCCTGGCCGGTGGTGAGGGAGCCCTGGGGCGGTAATCAGATAATTTTTGGCCGAAAAATGGATAAAATAATTACATCGGGGCAAATTGCGCCGCATCCACGCTGGATAGATGGGTGAGAGGGGCCACACGGGTGTAAGAAAGATACCTTTATGCATGAACCACAGGGGATGGCGCGATCGCAGCGCAGCTTGAGTCTGCAGTGATGTCGGCGACGGAAGCAAAAAGCAGTGATAGGCGAACCTGCGACATTCTGCGCAGCTGAGACGAGTTGCGCCCTTTCTGCGCTTCTTGCAAGGCCGTCGGGGCTCGTCTGCCCGCCTGCAGCGACTGGAAGACCGGACATGGCGGCGGACGAGATGGCGGTGGGATTACAGCGGTGCGGTATTATACTTCCTGATGGTAAGCACGCGTGCAGTGATAATTCTTCCTGTCGTGAATTATAATACTATCTATGAAACATTAGAATACCCTCATCACATCCTCTGCGTTGTCCATCGTTATCGGCTGCTTCACCTCTTCTACCGTCCCAGAAATTCGGGCGAACCATTCTCATCCCGAACTCCGTACTTCCATGCCACCCCCACGCTCGTCGGGCTGATGGGCTCCGCAACCGACGACGCATCCGAGACGCTGTACACCGACGGCTGCCGTCCGACGTCGGTGCATGATCGGCGGCAAACTCGAAATGCTTCCGCGGGAGCCCCAGAGGCCTGTCAACTTGCGCGAAAGGGGTGCCCCTGTTGGCGCCGGCGGGAGGGCAGCGGGCGGTACGACAGGCGACGCGGTCCCGTTCGACGACGGCGGCCCCGGCGCACCCTTGACCGCCGTGTCGACCTTCCACAGCTTGAACCCCCACCCGCCTTCTTCTGCGTGTCCGGCTCCTCGCCTGTCGTGCCGACGGGCAGCGGCGGCAGCTTCACGGCCCCCGCACCGATGCTGTTTTCCGCGATGAAGGCGCGGAGGGCGCTGACGCAGCTGTCGGAGGCCTCGCGCGCCTCCGTCGCCTCGCTCAGCTCTGCGCGCGTCTCTTCCAGCGCGGCCTGCGAACTGCGCAGCTCGTTGCGGAGCTTCTCCAGCTCCTCGTCGTGCCGTGGCGGGATGTCCCGATGCGGAGGGGATGAACGGCCAAAGAGGCCTGACAGGCGTCGGTTGGGGGCGTCGTCGAGGGAGACATTGGAGTCGGAGACGGAGGAGATGCGGCGGTGGCCATGTGGTTTGCCGTTGAAGGAGCCGGTGAGAGGAGTGAAAGAGGCACGCTTTGAGGATGGCGGGGCCATGAATGCAGAAGGGGCGTTGGCGCGATTCGTGTCGAGGGCCGATGGTCGGCGACTCTCTGCTTGCAGGCGCATGAGCCCTCGTCTGTTGTATTTAAGCTTAGAATGGTCAAGTGCAGGGAAACACCCACCGACTCTCCTCGACCTTTGTGCGCAACAAGGAGATGGCCTCTTCGTCGTCGCGGTTCTTCTTGCGGGCCTCGGACAGCGACTCGTCAAGCGCCATGGCCTTGTCGGTGATATGCTGCAGAGCGTCCTCGAGCTCCGATTCCTTCGTATGGGCAGCGGAAAGCAGGGCGAGGAGATCGTCGCGCTCCTTGGTCATGTCGGCGAGCTGGTGGCGCAGCTGGCTGATGATGTGTGCGAGAACATGGGGGTCGATGTCGGGCATGGGCGGTATCGCGGCGTTGTGGGCTGGTGTAGGTGGTGGTGACTCCATAAGCTGGCTTTCAAGCTCGAGGGAAAGGTCGATAGAGTAGCGCGGCCGCGGTGGCTGGTCGTCGGACATGATGGTATGTATTAACCCCCTGACAACAACATGTTACTTATGGCGATGCATGCTTTACCACATGGCGAATTGAACAAATCTTATGCTTTTCCTTCTGACGCTGACATGAACATTTCTCAGCCTAGATTCATGACAATGGGATTTAACGACTTGTAAACTCGGACGGTGTCACGTGAGGACGTAACTAGCCCCCGACTCCGAGCGCTGTTGCTGCGTTTCAGCAAGAGAGTACGGGATTTCGCACAGATTTGTACCCACAGCGTTTCAGTCGATACCGTACGCGCTAGGCATCCAAAACAAAAGCAGTTTCCACAGATCTACAAAATACACTTGTCATATTCATTATTCCCCTTCGAAAGCAATCTTGAGTTTGTATACGTCTACTCCGCCGCGTGCGTCAGCGCGTCGACACAGATGATCCCGTCGCGCTCCGACCACGGGTACCCCCACCGGTGCACCCACTCCCGCACCCCCGTCCCAAGCCGCGCACCCGACGCGCTCTGCGCCGTGTGCTTCTCTTCGCCGACGATAACATATGCGAGGCCGTAAAAAGGCTCTGATTCCAACTGCCGACATCTGTTAGCCAGCAACAAAAACGCGATGAAAAGAAAAACTCGCAGCAAGCAAAAATTCTTCCAACACCTCTGTCGCCTCGTTCACATGCAGCCCATGCAAATCGAGCACGCACTCCGTGCGCTCGTCCATCGTGAGCGTCGGCTCCCCAACCGAACGCGACGCCACACCAAGCACCACACCCAGCCCGCCCCCGCAGCTCCGCCGCGCGCAGCACGGTCCCCGGGTCATCCGACCACCCCGCGTCCCGCCCGCGCACCGCCTCCTCCGCGACCCGCGCGCGCTCACGCACCAGCCTCCCCGCCGCCTCCGCCATCTCCCGCCCCATCTTATCGTTCAGCTCGTGCCCCTCGCGCGAGAACCGCTTCGCCGCCGCCCCGTCCCCGCGCCGCCACGCGTCCGCCGCACGCGACAGACACGCGTTGCGCGCCGCCCCGAGCTGCAGCGCCCGCGCCCGGTACGCCGTGTACAGGCTCCCCAGCGCCGCGCCCGTCGGCAGCGTCGGCAGCAGCGCGGGCGGGCGCAGCTTGAGGCGCGGCGAGGGACGCGGGGCGACGATCGCAGACGGCTGGTACAAATTGTCCGCAGAGGGCCCCATCGCCTCGCGCCGCGCGACTGGATCGCCACCGCTCATCGTTTGAACCGGACTACCTTTCTTGACAGCCGCAGCGAAACGCGAGTGGCCGGGATGGGCGTAGCCCCCGCGGCGCGTTTTGCCGGCATCTAAAGCAGGGAACTCGTCCGGCGGCGGACCGGGATGCATCGCCGCCAACGGACCAGTCCCGGGCGGCACGTTCGCGCGCGCCATGGCCGCGCTCAGGCTCGACATGTCCACATCCTTGGGCAAGTGGTGGAGGAACTCGCAATTGTCGTTCTTGGCACAGGTGCCGCGCAGCCAGAAGCGACACAGCGCGCGCTCGAGGTCGTGGCTGAAAAAAATATCGAATAGGTAGAGTAGACTCAGCAAACGGACCGCTTACCTGAAGCGGCAGTCCGCCCGGAGACATTCGCCGCGACGAAATAACGGCAGACACGATTCCCGCCCTGGGCCGGCCGGCCGTTGACATAACGGGAGGAGTCCGTCCGTCTCCGCGGCCCCGCGCAGCAGGATCACGCGCAACGACGGTAACACGACCGCCCATCTGCTGAATGCGAAGCTGCGGCGTGGGCTGCGGCGCAGCGGGTATAGCGCGATCGACGAGCCAGGCCATGGCGTGCTCAAAATCGTACCCATTCGCCGCGAGGGCGTCCTCGAGCTCGGATGGGCTAGTGTGGAACCAAACACGGAAGAAAGGACGTCGAATGGGGTCATGCCCTCGGTGAGCATCGCGGCGGCGGCGGTGTCCATCTCCGTATTGTCCTCCGGCGGAGAGAAGCCGCCGGAGCCGGCGTCAAAATGTGATTCAGGGGAGCGGGACGAGTTGGAGTTGGATGAGTTGGACCATTGGGCGTCGTAATCGGCGACGGCGAGTGAGTGGAACGCGCGCGGGAGCGTTTTCGCGGTGAATGGATCGAACGGATCCTCTTCATCGTCATCGAGGTCCTCGCCGAGGAGCATAGAGGAGCGAAGGGACGAGCTCGGGGTCAGTGAGCGCTCGGGGATTAGTGGGGCGGCAATTGCTATACTGGAACGAAGGGGACTGTGGGACCACATGTCTGGAGACGGCGTGTCTGCGCGGAGAGCACTAAGGTTTGAGGAAGCGGCGGAGAGTGGGCGCTGGATGGGCTTGAACTCGCTGGCCTTGGCATTCAAGAGACGGGTGAGGACAACGGAGAGGCGGGGAGACTGGCTTGTAAACTGAGGTATATTGGAGAGAGAGAGAACAGGGGAAGCGAGCGGAGAGGCTGGTTTGCTGTCCGTCTTGGCTGAGATGTAAGATGCCGCTGTATGGGCCTGCGGAACACCTGACCGAGCGGAGAAGTCGGGGGAGTGTCTGAACGTAGCCGTGCAGATGCGCGGGAGGATGGACGGGAGATGGGGGTAAAGAACAAGAACGGGACGCCCGCCTCGTCGTCGCGGTGTTTGTGCATGAGGTCCAGCACACAGTGCTCGACGGCCTCCGCGTCCATCCCGTATGTGTCCTGCAGGAGTGCTTTCAGCTTGTCCTCCTGCTCGTTGACGAGCAGCGCGACGACGTCGTCGACGAGCTCCTGGGAGACACGGCTGGTGTCCTCGAGCTCGTAGCTGTCGCTGGGCAGCGGCTTATACTGTCGCGCAATCGCCGCGAGCTGAGCGCGAGTATGGGAGTACAGGCGGGGCATTGTGGGGAAA